>OY754989.1:14762630-14923553 GCA_963576475.1 Molanna angustata
AAATTCGGTTAGTAAAAAATAAGACGCATACCTCACTCAATTCATACCGCACTTTAATTCTGGACTAATCTTCTGGACCTAATTATTTCCAGATATGTTAGAAATTAATAAAAATAATATAATAGGCAACATTGTAAACATCCAGATACCAACTATATCACCACTTCTAAATATGGTTGATATATATTTTTACATTTTTACCATGTTCATGGATGGCAATTTCGTCTTACTAAAACATTATTAAGACTATAGATAGGACATAATCAATATCGATCTATAAAAATATTATTTTAGATTTATACATGTTTTTACATCTATTGACTCGTTGTGAAGATCTACCAAATAAATATTCACGCCAATAAAATTGTATTATTTTATTTACTAAAAAATAAATATGTTAAAAAAAATATTGAGACTTTAATTTTAAAATAGTCATTCTTCTTCTAGTCTTCATTTTCAACAACTTGTTTACATCCAGAGTTCAACATAGGCCTCCCTCATCTTCTTCCACTATTCCATTTCCTGGGCACACCGCTTCCAATTGCTCCCTGCCACTGCTTTGATGCAATCCGACCACCGTGTCTGAGGACTTCCCACACTTCTTTTTCCCTATCTCAGACGCCACTCCAAGACTCTGGGTCCACCTACCATCTGTATATCTGGCAATGTGTCCTACCCATTTCAGTTTCAGAGTGGAGACTTTCTCGGTGACATCGGTTACTTTGGTCGGCTGTCTTATCCACATAGCCCTATGTGTCACCATGAGCTTGTGCATAATATGTTTATTCAATACTGACATTTCTAGCCCATATGTCAGGACGAGATGGATACGCAGGATTCAAATAGGGATTTATTTAAATCTCTTCCAAATTTTGGGGATTTTAAGATAAAAGACCCCGCTTTCCAAATGCAGCCCGCGCTTGACCCTGTCTTCTCTCAATCTCGGCATCCTAATTCTCCATGCCTAGCTTTATTGTATGTCCAAGGTAAGCATAAGAAGAAACTTGTTATATTGTCTTCCCTCGACCATAACAGGTGATATTCGCCCCGTATTGCTCATAATTTTTGTCTTGTCGTAGGTATAGTTCGTTTTCAGACCCTTTGTAATGAAGCCCTACGTATGTTATTAAAATTGTTAAAAAGTCATTAGTAAAGATAAATTTAAAAAATATTTCAACAAAATGATGATGAGATTTTGTAGTGCATAATTTTCCCTCAAGATGTTTACGTGGATAAGAAAAATAATATCATTGTAGAGCTCAAAAAGGTAAAGAAAAAATGTATGCCCAGAGTTAAACGTGTATTCTTGTGTAATGTGGCGAATTTTGGAGGTTTCCTTTTTTTGGAGGAGGCTTGGGTACGTCGGAAGCTTTAAGAAAAAAAGGTATCTATAGATTCCCCAGTTCCAGAAAGTTCCTATTATCATTGCTATTCGAGGTTTTGGTAGGGAATCAATCGACATTTTAATCTATTTCCGAAATGACGTCGACATGGGACAAGCCAGGGTGTATCAACTAATAAACATCTTCAAATTATGTCAAATATTTTTGGAATCTCAAGTCTATACAAAAACATTGATAATCTTTAAAGGAATATTTGAAACTTTATGCAGGTTGAATATTCAAAAAATCAAAGGCGTGCTGTACATACATATGTACGTCTGATTGACGACCCTTCGTTGTGTGATGGATTACAATCACTAGACTACATACTCAAGTCCGGTATTCTTTGTATGTATATTCTATAGATGCTACAACGGGAAATTATTAAAAGAAATCGCATCTCTGGTTCCTCCTCCACCCATTCGCAATAAAGTTACAAGTATTTCTCAGTCACAGTAAATTTTCAACCCACATGAACCAGTTGCTTTTTGAACTCTTATCAACACAGCATCCAGACTTAGAAACGATCTTCAGAATTCTGTGTTTCTCCTACCATATTTTCTTCAGCAGATTGCAAACCCTCCCCAACGCTACGATTTCATAGTAGCGTTGACGAATCGTCTCGTACTTGTTCATTTATTGTTTGTGGTTCTTATGTTTCTGTCTTCGTTTCATTTCGTCGCGTCACGTCACGTCACGTCACGTCACGTCACGTCACGTCACGTCACGTCACGTCACGTCACGTCACGTCACGTCATCACGTCACGTCACGTCACGTCACGTCACGTCATGTCTCGTCTCGTCTCGTTCTGGAGACTTATATTCATCGTCTTACACATCCAGAATGAAAACACAATTAAAAACTGTGTCTCAGGGTTTGGTTAGAAATGGAACAGATAATCGTAACATTTCGTACGATTTTTATTTCTTGTTAAACCAGCCTAATTGTCACCATGTTCTCTTACATTATTTTGAAATATCTCGTTCCTGTGATTGTGTTTTCGACAAAGAGCGACGATTTTTTTCTGTTCCTGTTATAGCCCGCAAGCCACAGGTTGTGTTGAACTGCCCAAAGGGACGGATCTGGAACGTTAAATGTGTATGGTTGAGTCGTTCGTTCCCCCGTGATATTCTCATTTGGTCGGAAACATCACTCAGTCCAAAATAGGGAATCGGTTAACTTGTCTTAGGAAGGTATATGTATATTTAAATTGTTTGTCTTAGACCCTCTATATGTGTGTAGTGTGTATCTAGTAGGGACCTGCCTATACATTATATGAGACCAAGAATTTGACAAGGTCTGGGATGTTTGTTTAGACGCCAGTGGCGATGGTCAAAGATTGTACGATAAGCCTCGCATACATTTTTATTTGATAAATAACGACTTATTTTTTTAAATTAAACTATATTGCTTTCGATGAACTAACAGGTCACATGTCAAATATAAAGTTCAATATCAATATTTATAAAATATTAACAAGTTGCCAAATTCCAATGAATCATGATATCAATGCTTGACGTCGTATCAATCTTTACAAATATTGGTGACAAGTAAATTAACAGTCGTTCATTATATACAGTATCAACTCTTCTTTCAAATTTCTGATCTAACTTTGTTTTCAATTGCAAAACGTAATAGGTACTATGAGTATCTATGAATGAATGTATGTGAAGGTTTGTATTAACAAGATTTTTTACGGTATAAATGCATCAGGGAAATCGACTGCACCTGTTATATTTTATATTTTTATTAATACATTGATGTACTCAACAGCACATATCCGCAATATCGTAGGAGTATATAAGCAATAACGCAGTGATACGAGGCATAGAATAACAATCCCCTTTATTCCCTTCCCACTTCCCGCAATTCCTACTTACCATACTCCATCATCTATGTATATCCCTAATTTTGAATTACTTATCTTGTTTATATTCTTTGTTCTTATTTTTGAAGCTGTATACTTAAATTTTAATTTAGTTTTTAACTTACTTCACTGTTTTTAAGTTAAATTATCTTCATTTTTTTATATATTACGCATGTCGTGGGAAATATTTTGGCAAATTAGTGATATTTGCTATTGTTATACTTTTGGATTATAAATTATGTATGTTTCCCTCTAAATTTAATATTTTCTTATCAAATATAATTCTCTATTTTCAATATAACCTCAATAAATATAAACATTTACAAATTTATACAAACAATCCAGATAAGAAATTAAAAGACGTAAGTTGTACTTGTCAAATAAACTTTGCACGATATTCCTTCTGCGTTATTTCTTTTTTCACTGTTGTGATCTGTTAATTTTCGTAATCGTATTGTTTTTCTTTGTATATGATGATTTAAAGGTAAAATAATACAATTCTATCGAATCAACTTGAGAAAGATTAATGTTGCTTGGATTAGTTGGAAGAATTATTGTTCTTATTGACGTTTTGTACTTTTTTTTGTAACCTGCTTTTAAATTTTGACCCTAAGGTCCGAATGCAGAGTCCTACCTAAAAACTTACCATATTTTCATTGCACAGTCGCTCACTTAAGTTAGGAGATCACGTGACTTCCTAACTGGAGGATGCTACGAAGTTTTTGTATGAGAATTGCATTGCAGAGACATATCTAAATACTTAGCGTGTGCGCGTTGGCGTAAACTAACATTTGAGAACTGTCAAAAAGTAAGGTTCATCGCGAGGAACCTTAAGAGTGGTTTAATACTTAAAATACGAGATTTTTTCGGTGGATGATGATTTTATCGGCTTCGTTGAATATATATTTGGTAATTTTGCCAAATCAAATACCAAACAGAGTATTCAGCGATCCATACAAGATGCCGAAAATTCGCTGGAATTTTAGAAAAATCGTGACATAGAGCTGTCAGTGTGAGGTTGGTTACATTAGGTTTGTCTTGTAATGGTCCGAGATATCAGTTGGCCCTTAAATCGTTGGATTTAGTAATCCAAGTTAAAAGTTTAGGGAAGATTAAATTTCATTAGCGTATTTCAGTGCAAAATGAAACGTCAGGTACGTATTCTTCAACTATAGATATATTTTACGTTTTCTATGGATATTGTCTATAACGCATCTGTCAAATTGTCAATAACTTTAAATGATACGTGACGTGAAGCTGTGACTAAATATTATTTTATTATTATAATAACACATTATTTTATTTGTTTCATTACACAGCATGTTACTTTTTCAATTTTCTATACCAATCGATGTTTTTTTTAAACTAAAATCAATCATTGTAGTGACAAAATGTCATTGAATATGTACTACGTACGTAGTACTTCAATGCAAATTGTATGTATATTTTACAGACGGATATGGAACTAAGTGATAATGGTAAAATAATGTCTTATGTAGAAAATTTAAGAATACACATTATATATATATATATATATATATATATATATATATATATATATATATATATATATATATATATATATATATATATATATATATATATATATATATATATATATATATATATATATATATATATATATATATATATATATATATATATATATATATATATATATATATATATATATATATATATATATATATATATATATATATATATATATATATATATATATATATATATATATATGTTATATTTGATGTTTTCACGGGTGAAATATGTTATAATATTTTTATCTCGGTTTTCTCGTGTCAGTAGGTCTTGACTAAGACCATTTGTCTTCCGACGTTTCGCCTGAATATCACCAGGCATTTTCAAGGACTTAACGAAAAGAACATTTTATATGACAAACAATACAATAATAATATTAATAATACCATAGCGAAAATAACCCCAAAACACAACAATAATAATATTAATGTCACAACTAAAATTAACAATAAATCACAACACAAAAATAATGATAAAATATTATTACCAACGAACACGACAGCAGGTGGGCGTGTCACAAGGAGCCAATCACGTCGCGCTAACAATATTTGACATAAGCGGCCATCTTGTACGCTACGAGTCACTTGACGGTGAGCTTTCAGTGTGAGTAGACGTGTGTCGCGCGCGTGCTTTTCGTTTATATATATATATATATATATATATATATATATATATATATATATATATATATATATATATATATATATATATATATATATATATATATATATATATATATATATATATATATATATATATATATATATATATATATATATATATATATATATATATATATATATATATATATATATATATATATATATATATATATATATATATATATATATATATATATATATATATATTATATTATATATATATATATAGAAACAGGATGGATCAATTTAAAAAGTGGGATGAAAAAACATCGCAAAAATAAAGTTTTAAAATGCGTGCCTGACGTTTCATTATGGCTGACAGTTTATTTGGTTTGTTGTCAGGCAATAGGTACATTATTATGTAAAAAAGAAAATAAATATTAAATACATGAACCACTTCTATATCAAGACTTTTATTTTAACAACAAAAATAAATCATGATTATAATTATTATGTATAGTTATTTGTAGTATAAATGAAATAAAACATTAAAGCGTGCGGCGATTAGTACGCCACCTGGCGAAAAAAAGACTAGAAACAATACTTAACTCAAGATTAAGACACGCGATCCGCCAGAAACGTTGAGTTAAATATTTGTCGTTTAGTGACGTATGTAAGGGAAGATTAGGTACTGAAATACGCAATATTTTTGTTAAACTTGAGTTAAACTCCTAAGGGCCGACTGAAATACCGGCCCAATGACAAATAAACATTATAAACGTCAGTTTAAGCCCAAAGAATCTATCTCTTTTCATCATACACAATAATGTGAAATTCTACGCCATCGACTTTTAGTTTTGCATTGTATTTAGTTAGTGATGTCTCTGCAACGCAATTGCTAACTTAAGAATAATAAATACTCCAGTGAGGTTAGCAGTTAGCATTTAGGTACCTAGGACTGTGCATTCGGGTTAGTCTTGTAAGTCTTTATGAACAATTTTTTTTTCATTAGTTCCATATATAAAAATAAAAAAACTTATAATACTTTCGGTCAACTCGTGTTAACGTGTTAAAATCTCTCAGTCAACATAATCTCAGTCGTAGGGCAGTGGTGCATTCAGACTAAGCCTTTATACGTCAGGCTTACCCTTAGACTTGAATGGACTCCCGCCTATGCGCGACCCAAATTCGAACCTGTAGATATTTAGTATCGACTGTTTGCATATTAATGATTTACACCCGTTTCACCTCTGGTCATGAGGCTGCGAGATTACTTCTACATCGTCATTTTGTGATCACTAGCTAAAACATTATTTCCAATTGCGATTAAAATTCAATAAAAAATAACATTTTTCATGGAATTTTGACCGTCTTAAGTGGTGAGTTGTTCCTCTTCGGTGCCGGAATCCTAGGATCGATTCCCGGCAGAGTAGAAATTTATGTGTTTAATTTAAGGGCTAAATATTTTTTTAACTTATAAAATATGTATTGTGGTCACTTGTAGTTAGAGCTCGTCAAGGGAAAGAATGCAGGTGATGTCATATGTATACATAACAATTTTAATATAGGGACAAATTTGATATGAATCAACCTATAAAATAAAATGTTGTTGACGAAAACTAATATTTTTTTTACAAATATCATATCTCAATATATAGGTATATTTAAAATTCTTCTGTACGTGTGTATGTCACTGAACTCCTCCTGAACGGCTGGACTATTTTTGATGATATTTTTTGTGTGTGATTGAGTGGATCCTTGGATGGTTTGGATTCACAATTCGCATCGAAAATTGTAAAAGTGAATAAAATATAGGTATATAGGTATAAAAAACATGTAAAAAAATGTACGACTTGTATCATGTAGGCAGTATCACTTTTGAGATATGCGAGAAAATGCGAAACAGGAAAATTATTTAATTATTTATCTATGTAGGTGTGTATGTCACTGAACTCCTAGACAGCTGAACCAATTTTGATGAAATAGCAATCAAACCTCCATTCGCTATTAGTCTTTTATAAAATAAAAATCTAAACTCTTGTAATCATAATATCATTTAATGATTCGGCGGATATTTTGTGGTATTTAATATAAACCATTTTTGAATTATAAATTTGCTATAAACCACTTGTTTTTTGAGTCACTTCGCGACATGTTTCGGAAGCGCTGTCCTTCCATCGACCGGCGTGTCGAGACTAACATGTTGAACAAACTAATCACTCATTCAATAACCACAAACTAAAACTATTGCACGAAACACAGAATAAAGGATACCGACTTAACAACTACGAAACGCTCGAAATACATAAACACATTAATTCCGGCATAAAACTTATAAATAACCATACCTTTCATAACACTTCTCCAATACTTAATATATTCCCCATCAAAAACAAAAACTTCACAATACTTCCCTCGCCCCACTAACCCAACCAACCCTCAACCGCCAACCCCCTCGCTTCACAGACAGATACACACAAATTCAACATGTTAGTCTCGACATTTTTATATAATAAAAAAGAAATAAAATATATATAAGTTGATGAAACATTTGAAACGTAAGAAAACAATAGATATATGAATTAAAAACAAGGACATGATATACTGCGGAAACATGATTACAAGACCATTTTTGAATTATAAATTTGCTATAAACCACTTGTTTTTTGAGTCACTTCGCGACATGTTTTGGAAGCGCTGTCCTTCCATCGACCGGCGCGCCGGAGATGCCTGTGTGTCGTTTCGAGATTGTGTTGCGATATAATGAGAATTATGAAAATGTATAGGAATATTTTGTATATTATATATAATATGTTAATAAAATCTCTCTTACTTGATTTGAACTCTGAGCTACTGGATATTCTGGCTCCACTATCCGCTATGTCACATAATTTTGCACTCTCTATAGCCATGCTTGGATTTTCATAAAGTCCTCGCACGTTAGTTCTTGGCTGGTTTGGATTGGTCAAGTTTTTGTGTGGCGAATCCAATTCATTACACGTTCGCCCGTCTATTATAGGTGGTTCACAGAAGGTTCCAATTGAAATTCAAGGGCTTCACGCAATTCACTGTGGGTTGATTGAAAATAATAATAATAATGAGCGGCAATAATATGTTTTGACGATAAGGTTGCCTTTTGGAAAACATGACACATAACGAATACGACAAACCACAAATAAAAGGGTACGCAATAGGGCCAATGCTGTGCTGTATGTATAAAATACTTATAAGATCGCATTGGTGCATGGAATGTTCTTGAGTAACTGCGGCCTTAGCGTGGTAAAATAAAATGTTATGTAATCCTGTTAACAAGGAGATGCTTTGTTATTATTGTTTTTGAATATTTTTATTATTGCATATGCGCAAACATTGGATTTTTTTTTTCCCTGTCGGGAGTCAAAGATATTTTTTAACAGATTTTTAATTATCTCAATAGAGACGAAGTTGGAATATTTATTGTAGGAGAACCGGGAAATCAAGGCACCTACAGGGCTTACGACCTGTCATCGGCTGGTTTACGTGATCACTTTATGCGCTTGCGCAACGTTCACCAATTATGCCTTTTTAATGAGATCCCTATCAATTCAATTTTGAAAGTTCTATATATTGTAATACTGAAATTCTTTTCGCTTGAAAATAAGGAATTTTTACTACAGCCATCTATGGGTGAAATTATGAACAGCAATCTTATTATTGTTTTTGTTTTGTATATTGTGAAACTATTTATTTATTTATTTAACTTTTAGTACATAATATAAACAAACATAATGCACACTGGCGGGCTTATTGCCATTAGGCAATTTCTTCCAACCAACCAGATTACAGAGTTACAGAATTATACATGTACATCAACTTTTGTTTTCTTTTTGTTCTTCTACATATGTATATGTGTATTTTTAAACTTTCTTTTTAACTGTGCAAAGTAATGTCTTTTTTGTTATAATATGAATGCTCAGGAGATGTTGATTGTACCTAACTAACTATGCACAATAGCCATGCGGGAAATACCTGTTATTGGAGCACTGGAGATTCTATGTTTTTGTATCATGATGTCTTTGTTTGTGTTGTTCAGTTCCTGTTGGTGTCTCTGTATATTAAATAAATAAATAAATAAATAACCGAATAAATAAATAAATAAATAAATAAATAAATAAATAAATAAATAAATAAATAAATAAATAAATAAATAAATAAATAAATAAATAAATAAATAAATAAATAAATAAATAAATAAATAAATAAATAAATAAATAAATAAATAAATAAATAAATAAATAAATAAATAAATAAATAAATAAATAAATAAATAAATAAATAAATAAATAAATAAATAAATAAATAAATAAATAAATAAATAAATAAATAAATAAATAAATAAATAAATAAATAAATAAATAAATAAATAAATAAATAAATAAATAAATAAACAAAAAATTAAATAAATAAATAAAAAATTAAAGCTACAAAAGAACATTAAAATATACATTGTGTATAACACCAAGATAAATAAAAAAAACAAAAAAAACATCATAGCAATAAAAAAGGGAAAAAAAAGAAGACGAAATTGAGATCAGGTGCTTAGGGATAAATATTATAAAGGGAAGGAAGGAAAAGGAGAGGGATCAGTTATTTTCGGAGAGATATCCCTGCTTTAGTCTTCTCTTGAAAATGGAAAGCGAGTTTGACGATGTTATATCAGGACTCAAATTATTCCAGAGTCTTGCTGAACGCACTTCAAAGGAAGAGCTGAAAAATTCAGTGTTGTGAATGAGGATAGTTAATGTAGTACGTTCAGCAGATCTGAATTTGGTTTTAAGGTACTGCGGTGAATTAGGATTAAAGAGCGTATTATATAGAAGTGACAAAATATGTATATTTCGCCATTGTCGTATCTTAGGCCAATGGAGAAGATTACGGTAAGAGGAACTACTATTTATAAAATGTATAATTGTAAAAGGCTTCTGGCCGTAGATACAAAATACATAAATAAATAATGGTCTTTAGAGGATGCGATGTAATCATGATCATGAACTACAGGCATTTTATGACGAACCCAACATTGTACAAGTCATAAAAGTACGTAGACTGCAGCGGTTTGTGCATGTCGGCCGGATGAATGATGATCGTATTTCCAAAAAGATTCTCAATACTAATTCAGAGGGCAGAAGATGTAGAGGCAGGCCCAAGTTAAGATGGCTGAATGATACAGAAGACGACATAAGGGCGATCAGAATTGCAACCAGGGAGGCATGTCTGGTCCAATCGGCGAAATCAAAACCCTCGTGATTACCTATATCATGGATATAATTATCATATTGAGTTCTATGACATCTAAAGATCAGGGCCGGATCTATCCAATTTGGCGCCTGGTGCACTAATTCTAAAGCGCCCCCCCCCCCTATCGGCACCCACCACATTTCCTTTATTTTTCAAGGAAAATAGCACACCATGTATTTAAGCATTATTATATTTTAAGCATTATTATTATTATTATTTAAATGCGGTTTTCGTTGTGTACCACTTCGAATAATAATATTAAGTATAAATTTAATATAATCATTCGTATTTTGTATTTATTTAATAAAAAACACTCTTCATCGACATCTCTGGATTGTTAATAGATAATTATAATAATAGCAGTTATTGAATTCAAATTCATCTGTGATATTTTTTCTATTTCGGGATTTTCAGGTAGGTATACATTTTTGGTCTTTTTTATATATTTGTTGAATTTTTTTGTTATATTTGGCGCCCCAGATTTATTTGCGCCTGGCGCAACTGCACCGTTCGAACCTATGGTGGATCCGGCCCTGCTAAAGATATTATAGAATTCCATATAATAATTATATCCATGATGTGGGTAATCGTGAGGGTCCTTGATAGGAGTAGGCAGAGAGAACCGAATGCCAAACTCCTCTCTCTCTCTCGACTCACATTTCTTGCTTCGTTCACGCTAAAACATGCTTCCTAAGTAAAAATACTCATCCACTTGTTCTAATTGTACATATTTCCTCCACACGTAAAATATAGTGTGAAAAAAATATAAATAAATCTTATTAATTATTATTATAAGATTTATTTAATAAAATCTTATAAATTATTATTTAAGATTTATTATCGTATGTTTTATTCCACCCCTTAACTCTGTATCGCGATGCGTTATTATATGGTATACATGCACTGAATTCCTAGATTCTTCAAAGCGATAAGGTGGTCCACCAGCCTATTTATCAACCCCCATGTAAATTTATACCAAAACACTTGTAAGAGAAATTCTTGCGTTTTGATTGTATTTTGTCTAAAATATATCAAACCTATTTCATATGTTGTCAAATCGTTGCTTTATTAAAATAAATATATAAAAATCAATAAAATTGAGAATACCTTTTTCAAAGTCTTCTTGGATGAAATTTAGGGCTATAATAGGAGTTTTGTGTGACCCAAAAATGCCAGATAAACTGAAAGGGAAAATATATTAGACAATTGTATGGCTCCGAACGTTGGACGATGTACAACGCCTTCCCCCATAGACAATTGGAAACCACTGAGATGTGTATGCTAAGATGGTCAGCGGGTGTATCTCTAGTACTAACGTCTACAATTCGCATTCACCTGTTTCCGGTTTAGTAAGTCAAAGTTTCCGGTTGACTCTCTGGTAAGTCAAATGAGTTGTGAAATTTTATATTAAATGCGAAAATTAAAAAAAAATATATAAATTTAACTTATAATAATTTATGTTCAATTTATAAAGCAACAGTCGCTATTCCAACTGTCTATTTGTTCAAGAGAATTTCAATCTCTTAACCTATCGACAAAGTTTCAACCCAAGATACGCAAGATTTGTATGCAGGGTTTATATTTTTCAAGGCTTTTCCAGCTTTGAAGTCAAAAAACACCAACTTAGAGGCTTCGCAGCATATATGTTATTCATACGGATTTAATCAGAATTCGGAGTAGAATATTTAGTGTGGCTGTGTGTCCGTGTGTCTGTGTCACCCCCCCCCCCTTATAACTTTTGATCCGCTCAATTTATAGAGCCCAAAATTTCAGAATATATAAATAGTTGTAGGCCTAAAAAACTTTAATACTCAGAATTTTGAATTATTGTTTCAGTCAGGGGTTATCAACTTTTGAATTTTTACTTTATTTTTCCATATATCTCAGAAAGCATAAAAGCTAGAACGCTGAAAATTGGTATGAACATAGAAAAATACAAAATCTTAAATTTGTTTTTCAAAATAATTACAGGGTTTCTCAAACATTTTTTATAAAGAATAATTATTTTTTTAGATAAATTTATTTATTTAGTTGCTTCTCGGGCAACTAACAGGTACTATGTCAAATATTAATTTAACACGCACCCAATAACAAGTTGCCACATTCTGGAGACTTACGATATTAATCGTCTCATAGATCCAGACTGAAAACACAATTGAAAACTGTGTCTCCTCCGGGAATCGAACCCGGGACCTTTGGATCAGCAGTCAGATACCCAACCAACTGAGCCACAAAGGCCGACATTTAGAATCGAGAATTTATGTGTTTAACTGACTATATTTCCAAAATTTTTAAAAATAATCGAAAAAAGCCGAAACACCCCAACTAGATAATTTAATTTTCTATAAAAAATATGTGCATAATAGTAGATCTCAATTTTTTTTAACAATTTTTGTTAAAAATGAATTTAGTGACGACATCGTTTCATACAATTTATATGGTATAATCCATAATATCTACGGAGTCTCTCAATAATTTCATTTTTAATCTCCATGCATGCATATTTATTTATTTAATTTCGTACACGGTTAACATACAATATGCATAAACATATGTAATATAAATCATAATAAACCAACCGTGCACACAAAAATCTTATAAATTGAGTTATGTTTTAATTCAATTGTGTTTTATTACAATCTTCAGTCCAACTTTAGCAGTTCGGACTCTTGGTTCTTGTTCAATCAAAGCGAGAACTACACCTTCATCTTTCGGAACTCGTGTAACTTAAGAATAAATCTCTACAAAGACTTACTTGAATTGTTTTCCATTTATCTTGAATCGAAGCCTGAGTTCACATAGGAAATGACCTTTCACCTGCTTTCTGCATAACATTTATCTTCTACTTATCAATACTCAAAGTCAAGAGAGAAATGAACATTTCGCCTCTTTCGTTTCGATTTCACAATCCACTCAAGTATGAGAATAATACATAATAATATGATGGATGTTGTAAGATATGTATGTAGGTATGGGAATACTGTAATTTTGAATACGAAAATAAAGAAGGATGATGAATTATTGTAAATATATCAAGACGTCTGGGTCTGAAGATTATATAGGTTATAACATCATTTATAATTCCTTAAGGTGTAGCTGGGATTTGCTGGATCAACAGTTTAGCTACCACTTTGATATAGTTGTTTTATGATGAGATTTTTATGTACTGCAGTTCAATAATTCTCATGCAGTTTAATATTGCTCGAGCGCCTCCAGAATGTTTGTATCCGCTTCATCTTTGGACTTAAAAATTAGATCACATTTCATTTTACCGTAATCTTCTCCATTGCGCTAAGATACGACAACGGCGAAATATACATATTTTTTCACTTCTAAATAATACGCTCTTTAATCCTAATTCACCGCAGTACCTTAAAACCCAATTCACCTATTTATCTTATCACGGTCTATCGCTTCGATCTGCTGAACGTACTACATTAACTATCCCCATTCACAACACTGAATTTTTCAACACTTCCTTTGAAGTAAGACTGAAATAATTTGATTCCTGATATAACTTTGTCAAACTCGCTTTCCATTTTCAAGAAAAGACTAAAGCAGGGTTAATCGATTAGATTATTCGATTACTTACACATTGGTACAAGTAGGTAAATAAGACAAAAATGACCTTATAAGTCTGGCGCAATTCAGGGGTGACTTCTATGCGAAAAATGCATTTGTCACCTCAGGTATAAGAATTGTTGCTCTCATTATTTACAAAAAAAACCAATTCTCTCAATAGAAGGCGTTACAACAAAGATAAATAAAAATAATAAGAATGTTGTTCATAATTTCACACATAGATGGCTGTAGTAAAAATTCCTCATTTTCAAGCGAAAAGAATTTCAGTATATATAGAACTTTAACAATATATAGAACTTTCAAAATTGAATTGATAGGGATCTCATTTAAAAGGCATAATTGGTGAACGTTGCGCAAGCGCATAAAGTGATCACGTAGATCAGCCGATGACAGGTCGTAAGCCCTGTAGGTGCCTTGATTTCCCGGTTCTCCTACAGTAAATATTCCAACTTCGTCTCTATTGAGATAATTAAAAATCTGATAAAGCAGGGGTATCTCTCCGAAAATACCTGATCCCTCTCCTTTTCCTTCCTTCCCTTTGCTACGTAATATTTATTCCTAAACACCTGATCTCGATTTCCTCTTCTTGTTCCTTCCCAATCATATTTTTTATTTTTTTTATTTATCTTGGTGTTATCTATATATATTTTCTTTGTTCTTTTGTAGCTTTCATTTTTTGTTGATATACATGTATAATTCTGTCACTCTGTAATCTGGTTGATAGGAAGAAATTGCTTAATGGCAATAAGCCCGCCAGTGTGCATTATATTTGTTTTTATTATGTACAAAAAGTTAAAAAAAAAAAATAATAATTATGGACACCTCGTATATATACCAAAAGGAAATAACGCACTTACATTTAATTGGCTGGCAGATCCTTGGCCAGAGGACACCCTTCTCCTGCAGTGTTAGCGGGCATTTTTGATGATGATGAAGCGGTTAAATATTATATTCAATTTTTTGAGAACTGCGATGTTATTATAGAACTATGCGGTGAAAATAGCGAAGATTATGCGGTGAATTTAGCGGTCGGAAATTAGCGGGTTTTATTATTTGGCGACGGTCACAATGACGCAAACAAATACGCACTCTCCGAATGACAAGCGATAAGACCCTTTTTAGAGTTGCCAACTCACAGGTGCGATTATTGTTAATTATAATAATAATTAAAAACTTTTACTGTGATAAAACAACGTGGCGGACTTATTACCCCCAGGCAATTTCTACCAGTCAACCACCATAGTAAACTCAATCAGTTACAGGAATAATTAACAAGAGAATACAAAATGAAAAAAAGAATAAGAAATTAAAAATACAAAATAAATATAAAAACAAAATAAAAAATAACAATACACCAGATAGAGACACTATGTTTGTTGGATGGGGGATAGGAGAGCGAAAAGGATAGAGGGACAAAGGAAAAGATGTGTGGATAAAAAGTGTGACTTGAGACGCTTTTTGAATGGTATCAAATTAGTGGCATCTCTGATACTCTCCGGCAATAGATTCCACATCCGAGGTGCATGAACTGTGAACGAGTAAGTATAAGTCAAAGTCCTTATTTATTTATTTATTTATTTATTTTATTTTGGGAAACAAAACAGCTGTTACATGTTTTACATTAATAAAAAAATAACAATCAGGAAAGTAAGCCAATTACATTGTTCCACAGATTAATATACATAATAAAGACAATTCAGTACAAAGTCAAAGACAAAAGTGTGGTGTAAGTGTACAATTGTGATGTGTGTGTATGTGTGTGTGTGTGTGTATTTTATGAAGCGAGGGTGGGACATGAAGAAAGGTAGGAGAGGAGGAAAGGGTGAGTTGTCATATTAATACAGTATTGGACATACCAAAAATTGTACAATTTGGTACATAAAGTATTCATTATAATATTGATGATAGTTGTTTTTTTAATGAATGTAGGCTATTGTTAAAAATATCTGGCTTATGATTAAGGTTATTGTACATATTGCAGCTGCGGTTAATAAAAGTGTTGTTTGCATAGTTTGTTCTTGAGTATTTAGTGTAAAAGAGGGGGTTCTGGCGGTTTTGTCTGGCGGGGCAGTTGAAGGGATTTGTCCTTATATAGTATATAAGGTCTTTGGTATCAGTAGATGTGTGGTGTATTGGTATAAGTGTGCTATTGTGTTGGGACCGTAAATTAAGACCATATGATAAGTGGGCGAAATTCTCTTTGAGGTACGTGGGTGTAAGAGGGTTATTAAGGATTTGATACAGCAGGGAAAGAACATTCTCTTTGGTGACGGATCTTTAACCAGTTCAGTCGTTGCCTGCTCTCGGACACGTGGTCCAACTTCCCGAGTCCAAAAACGTATCGAATGCAGACATTTTGTAACCATTCGAATTTGTTAAGTTGATCTTCAGTTGCATCTAGGTAGGCAACGTTAGCGTAGTCAAGTAATAGTAGCATGAGTTGTTGAATTAGAGTGATTTTAGTCTTAACTGGTAAATATTTTTTAAGTCGGTTTAGTCCATGAAAATTTCGAAAGATCCGTTGGCTTACTCCCTTTATATGACCCGACCATGAAAGATTACAACTCATGATCAGACCAAGGTTTATGAACAAGGTTTCAAGGTAAATACATGTTTATTTTTGACAGTCGTATGAGAAGAGGTCATGAGCGGGGATTTGGTGATGTTCTTATCCCAAAAGAGCCTCTTGATCGCCAATGGCCATTAGCTTAGCGCATTACTTCCTTCGGTGATACACAAAGGCACCACAATCTACCGAATGCAGTGAATTTTGATAATTTATATTAAAAAAATAAAATGGCGCCAGCACCTTGATTCGTGGTTGAAGAACGGCTCAATTGAACCCGGTTCAAAGTCTTCGTCGTTCAACTGAAACCTTATTTATAAGAATGTTTTAGAAACCTAATTCAGTTGATCTCGATTTTGAGCTCTATTTCATGCGACAGCACCGAATTTGGTTTTGTTTAGTTGGCTGTCTTGACCACATAACAGTTTGCGCGGTACGGAACACGTGCGCGTCACACGATCGTTCCGTCAAACTCTACCCCTTGCACACTTTGACATTCGATATATTTGTTTGAATACAACCCAGCAGCGCCTTGATAAGCGAGCTGCAATATGTATATCCTCGACGATTCTCGAATATTCACGACGATTAACGAAGATCAACGAACCACAGCCCACCGCTGTCCACACATCTCCATTCATGCGTTGATCGTTTAACAGAGTAGAGTAGCGTTTAATCTTAAATTTATTAGTTCCGACCCACGACATCACAAATTAATTAGCTTATTGTTTTTATCGTATCTATTTTATTCGAATATACCAGTTTTGATCATCTAAGTAGTTTTATTTGAAACATTTCATCACTATAAACAATATACATATCATCAATTATTTAATGAACTGACATAAGCAATATCATATTGGGAGTTAGATGTCTTAAATTAAATATAATCCTTTTGAACACGCAAATGTGTAATATTAATAATAATCCTTCTGATCAAATAACCAGATAAAACAACCACCCCCCAGAAATTCAAATGGATTAAATCGCTTTGTATATGACATGTGTTGTGTATTACGAATACCAATGAGGTGTATGTTCAAACTGTTCGAAGCTTGATTCATTTGATATATATCCCTAAACACCGGGGGGGGGCAAGTCTGGTCCGACCTGCGAAATCAAAACCCTAATGACTACCCATATCATGGATATAATTATCATATGGAGATCTATGACATCTAAAGATATTATAGAACTCCATATAATAATTATATCCAGGGTAATCGTGAGGGGTTTGATTTCGCCGGTTGAACCGTACTTGCCCACCTGATCTCGATTTCCTCTTCTTGTTGTTCCCAATCTTTTTTTTGTTATGTTGTTTTTTTTTTGTTTTTATTATTTATCTTGGTGTTATGTATATTTTCTTTGACCCCTTTTAATTTAGATTTTTGTTATGTTGGTGCATATATAATTCTGTCTGAAATTGCCTCATGGCAATAAGCTCGCCAGTGTGCATTATATTTGTTTATATTATGTACAAAAAGTTAAATAAATATTTTGAGAAAATTAAACAATTTTGTATTTTTTAGATGCAACAATAATATTTTACTTTTTTTACATGTTTTCAACGTAAAAACAGCTAAAATCATAAAAATATACATTAGTTAACATGTCTTGACTGCTAACTGAATTAAAATCAAGGAAAATCAATGTATGCTAATGTAAAATTGATTACAAATTTTATATGTGAAGAAATGCAGTTGAAATGAGATCGCTAAGAAGAATCAGTAATAGAACGATGTATGACAGGGTCAGAAATGAGGAAATAAAGAAAGAATGTAGAATAAAGAAAGATGTTATTAATAGAATGAAAGTGAACACATTGAGATGGTTTGGCCACATGGGGAGAATGAATGTGGAACGCCTGACGAAGAAATTATACATAAGGATGGGATATGGCACGTCCATGTGAACGGTATTTTGAAAGAGGAAAATGTCAGAAGCATGACAACAGACGAACATGTATAAGACGATGTATGAATGTCGACGAGACGATGAATGTGTGTCAACATATAAATAAGTGGCGTTCGGTTCTCTCTGCCTACCCTGCGAGGGACATGGCGTGATGGTATGTATGTATATGTGAAGAAAACTTTGTAAAGGGTATCCTCAATTTTTTTTATTTACATTTTTATAGGTAAGTACCCATAGGCAATTCTGTATTTTTTCGGGGTGAAAATATGTAAAGTTTATATAGCAGATGAAGGGTTGAAAAAAGTTTTTGAGATGGATGGTAAGTATGTTCGAAAAAACTGATTAAACTTTTCTATAGTATGTACCTACATCTCAGAGTCTTATAAAAGTTTTCGGACTTACTTTTATAACTTGTTACAAAATCTGTGTCGATATTTGGGTTTTCGGAAAAGTATTCGAGGACTTTTCTATGACAGAAATTTGCTCGCTTGCGATTTTATTAACAAACAAACAGGTGTTGTAGTAAAACTTAACTTTTATTTTTTTTTCACTCGTCACTAACCCAAGGGGATCTAGTGGGGAGTTATGATTATTTTTTTATTGCAGATTATAAACTAGTATCATGCTGAGGTTGTATTCTGAAAGTTTCATCACAATGTATCTGTGTGTGTGTGCTGTGTAGTATGAACTAATTAATTACAGACTAAAGCACTCATTCGATTCTTTTCAAATTTTGCTAATTCATCTATCTCATACTCGCTTAGACGCCATTAGATTTTGAAGGATATATTTCTAGTGCTTCTCGATTTTTTAACTGTAAAATATTACAAAGTGACCCCAATCTCGGAAAACTAAAAAATTGATATTTTTATTTTAATTACTAAAAAGGCACATCACTTTCATAAAATGGCATCGAAGTATTATCAAGTTTTCATAATAAAACATTTAAATCAAAAATAATTTAACAAAGAAATTTCATAAAAAATGTAGTAAATCTTCCATGCAAAATTTGAATACATTGTGGAGTAACTTGGTAGTGAGAAATATAGCGTTGGCCACAACCCAATAGTTTTACTATTAACTTGATATTTTCTACAAATTACTCATTTTAGTTGACGGTTGATACTGTTCACACTGCTTTAAACCACGAATGAATAATTTGATACAACCGCTTCTTTCTCGGGCTTCTAAATTATGCTATTTACGATCCTGTTTATTACAATTTTGACTTTGCACCCCTGAATTACTATTGAAATTGTGATTATTAGCTGAAAGGTGATTCGAAAAAGTGATTGTTTTTCAAACAATGCATATGTTAAATGTTCTTTAATTCATGTATCGAAGAAAATACTGTTATTCATATGTAATTGTTTAAAAAAATACATATAAAAAGGCCATATATTATATTATCTTTCCCATTAGAAATAATAAAGATTTTATGATTAATCCATTTTTTATAATTCGTCTATTTCTCAATCATTATGTTCCCGTTAACTTAATTGTATCCGCCCCTATCACATCCCCCTACCTATTCACGCGCTTTATTCAACACTGTTCCGCCGCACAGATGATTTTTTTAAATTTATCTGTGCATTGAAGTCAGCTGTTGTTAACTGTCAACTGACGAAGCGATCATTTCGAAACCGGTCATAAAATCACTAAATGATGACAGTAAATTTGAATAAATGTGTCAAAAATACATCGGTAATCCAAAACCCTTTTGCGGTCAATTTTTCGGCGATGAAACGTCATCGCTACCAACGCCTTCTTTTAATTGTGCGACAATTAACTGTCGTCCTTTGATTATATCGGCGGCAGAATCGCTTTGAGTTTTTCTCAGTAAGGCGGGTGTGGGGATCGGGACAGGTCGCCGCGGTATTTTCGCCGACCTCCATTTCGTCACCGATTTCATTTATCATTCAAAAAACTGTTTGATGTCCCCCTGCCTCTGCTCCATTTCTTCCCTTCTTTCTTATCTTTCACGGTGTATAATTGCTTTATGAATAATTTATTATTGTTTAAGTCAGTGCCAAAGCAAAGTCGATCGATTCGAAGTCTATCGAGTAAAAATTTAGATTTAACAGTGTAAATAAATTTCGCGGTCGTATGACTTTGTAATGTTTTCTTTAGAAGAAAATTTATATATTTATTTATTTTTATATATGCTGAGTGGTCTCTGTGAAGTTTTTTTTGTAAGTTTTCTTTTCTTATCCAACTGTCGATTCGTTCATGAGAATTCAATTTTCTGAATGAATCGACATTATTAAGCCAAGATACGTGTACGAAGGAACATTTTGTATGGTGTAGTGGACTTTTTGCATGCTAATAACACCAACTAGAGGCCTCGCAGCATATATGTTCCTTTACATGGATTTACTCAGAATTCGGAGTAGAACATTTTATGTGAGTTTTGTGTGTGTGTGTATGTGTGTGTGTGTGTGAGGGTGTGTGTGAGGGTGTGCGTGTGTGTGTGTGTGTGTGTGTGTGTGTGTGTGTGTGTTTGTGTGTGTGAGGGTGTGTGTGTGTGTGTGTCTGTGTGTCCCCCCCCCCTTATAACTTTTGATCCTTTCAATTTACTGAGCTCAAATTTTCAGAATATATAAAAAGTTATAGACCTACAAAACTTTTATACTCAGAATTGTGAATATTTGTTTCAGTCAGGGGTTATCAACTTTTGAAATTTTGGTTTATTTTTTCACATATCTCAGAAACCATAAAAGCTAGAAAGCTGAAAATTGGTATACACATAGACAAATACAAAATCTCAAATGAGTTTTTTTTTTAAAAATTTCAGGGTTTCTCAAACATTTTTTATGAAGAAAAATATTTTTTTATGATAAATTTATGAGTTTAACTGCCTATATTTCCAAATGTTTTAAAAATATCGAAAAAAGCCGAAACACCCCAACTAAATAATTTAATGGTCTATAAAAAATATTAGAATTGTAGAAGTACATCTCAATTTTTTTTTAACAATTTTTATAAAAATGAATTTAGTGACGACATCGCTTCATACAATTTGTATGACAGTCACCTATACATTATATCTAAGAAGACTTAATGATTTGATACTAATCTCCAAACATGCATACATACCATCATGCTGTTTTCATATTCTGGGTAGGATCAAATGACTGACCTCCATACTATCCTATCTTGACTACCTAGGTACATGTGTTGTATAGAAAACCAAATATTATCTTAAAATATTAAATAATTTGTATTTATGGGTTTATAGTTTGGTACTTATTTTTATAGAAAATTGAATTATCTAGTTGGGGAGTTTCGGCTTTTTTCGATATTTTTGAAAAATTTAGAAATATATGCAGTTAAACTCATAAATTTATCATAAAAAAAATATTTTTCTTAATAAAAAATGTTTGAGAAACCCTGGAATTTTTTTGAAAAAAATAAATTTGAGATCTTATATTTGTCTATATTTGTACCAATTTTCAGCGTTCTAGCTTTTATGGTTTCTGAGATATATGGAAAAATAAAGTAAAAATTCAAAAGTTGATAACCCCTGACTGAAACAAAAATTCAAAATTCTGGGTATAAAAGTTTTGTAGGCCTATAACTGTTTATATATTCTGAAATTTTGGGCTCTGTAAATTGAGCGGATCAAAAGTTATAAGGGGGGGACGGACACACACACAGACACGCACACATACACACAGACACACACACACACACACACACACACACACACACACACACACACACACACAGACACACGAAATGTTCTACTCCGAATTCTGAGTAAATCCGTGTATGGAACATATATGCTGCGAAGCCTCTAAGTTGGTGTTTTTTGACTTCAAAGTTGGAAAAGCCGTGAAAAAAGTAGACTTCTCCATACAATTCTCGCGTATTCTGGCTTGATACATTGTCGATATGTTAAGAGAACAAAGTTCTCCTGAACAAATCGACAGTTGGATTATAACAAAAAGCCATATACGTCATAAGATAAGTCGATTTATGAGGATTTTAAATAAAAGAATGTGATTGGTGTTCTGCATTATATTTATTTTCCTTTTGACAGTAATTTTGTTTTTTTGGATTACCACAAAGTTGCCACCAAATCTTATTTTTTTGCTGTTTTTTTAAGAATAAATTAATGTCTTTGTTACATTCCTTAAATTATAGTTGTGTTATAGGTGAACGAAATCGGTTCAATTCAACGCAATTGATGGACGGATTGATAAGGAGATCGAAAGGAGAGTTATCGCAGGAAACAGAGTGAATGAAGCACTTAAGAGGACATATAACGCAAAATTTAGTGACTGAAAACATGATATATAAAAACCGCCCAATGCACTATGAAGTTACGCGTTAGTAAGGGTAACTATTGCGTGGGTTAAAAAAGGTTTATACGTGATTTAAATTATCGGAAACCCCAAATTTGTTGATTTTTTGCATTTTAAGAACAAACCTTAGTTGAAATGAAAAAAATTATCCGTCGTTCACGGTCGATTTTATGCACTCTTTAAGCATATAAAAGATTTATTTCTCTACGACACATAGTTATGGAGTAATTTAAAAAAAATGCTGTAAAAAGAGATATTTTTAATATTTTTTTATAGAAATTTAGGCTGAAATTTAAAATTATGTGACGAACATTCACTAGAGAAATGTTGAAAAGACTTATACTCTTTTTTGAAGAAACACACTGTTTAACATATTTAAGGGATTAGGCCTAGGTTGAGGCTCTAAGGGCCTAGGCAGTACAGGCGGGGGTGGGCGGCCGACGCTGTTGTGCCCTCGTCAATTCTGTACTTAGAGAAGAGCAGGACGAACGTCTTCAGTCTCGCTCGGCAGTTACTCGTCAAACTGTGGCGAATGTTGTTGTGTGGTTCGGGCACACCGCCGGCGCAGATGTCGGGTCAGACATCCTGTGTTGACAACTAGACGTCAAATCTGACAGGTGATGATTGCGTCGGATGCCCCCGGTGTTAGCCCGTGGAACCTTCGGACGCCAATACGAGGACCGAGGGGTCGGGGTACAAGCCCCTCCGACTTGAAACGGAGTGAACATGGCGGCCGATTTTGAGACCAATCGGAGGCCCTGACGTGTGAGGTTGGATTCTCGGGGGCAGTGGTTGAACCCGATGGATGGTGGATATTTTGTGTTTTTTGTCCGATGTTGCGGCTGCGTCCGGTGGTGAACAGGGCCAATGGGCTCTATAGCGTCGCCGGCGTGGAAGTGGATCGCGATCTCCCTCGATATTTAAGGGATTTGATTTGGAATTGAGGTGTTTAGGTTTATACGGCCCCTTAAACTAGTTATGAATGACCGCAACATATCAAAGGATGCTAAAGTTGCCGTTCATAACGCTATCTTCGTGCCAACATTGACGTATGCAAGTGAAATCTGGACTAGGCAGAAGTCGCACGAAAGCAGTAAATGCAGTTGAAATGAGATCCCTAAGAAGAATCTGTAATAAAACGATGGATGACAGTGTCAGAAACGAGGACATGTAGGATAAAGAAAGATGTTATTAATAGAATGAAAGTGAACACATTGAGATGGTTTGGCCACATGTGGAGAATGAATGAGGATCGACTGACTACGAAAATATACATTGCTGATAGGAATAAAATGAGAGGTCGGGGCCGCCCAAGGAAGGGATGGCACGTCCATGTTAACGGTATTTTGAAAGACGGAAATGTTAGAAGCGTGAACATCAGACGAACATGTATAAAACAATGTATGAATGTTGACGAGGCGATGAATGTATGTCAAGATAGAAATAAGTGGCGTTCAGTTTTCTCTGCCTACCCCGTGAGGGACATGGCGTGATGGTATGTATGTTAATCGGTCGTGGCATGATTTGAATTCCCAAACACTGTGTTGCTAACCCAGTGCGATAAACGCTCTGCCACCATTCATCCACCCATCATTTATATATTTATTTAAAAACTAGTTGCATGTAACACATGAGATCCAACTGTCGATAGCGATAGTACGTACAGTTGAAGAATAAGTACCAAACTATAAACCCATAAATACAAATTATTTAATATTTTAAGATAATATTTGGTTTTCTATACAACACATGTACCTAGGTAGTCAAGATAGGATAGTATGGAGGTCAGTCATTTGATCCTACCCAGAATATGAAAACAGCATGATGGTATGTATGCATGTTTGGAGATTAGTATCAAACAATTAAGTCTTATTAGATATTGTGTGTAGGCGACTGCCATACAAATTGTATGAAGCAATGTCGTCACTAAATTAAATTTTTATAAAAATTGTTAAAAAAAGTTTGAGATGTGCTAATACAATGTTTATATTTTTTATATAAAATTAAATTATCTAGTTGGGGTGTTTCGGCTTTTTTCGAAATTTTTAAAAAAATGGAAATATAGGCAGTTAAACTCATAAATTTATCATAAAAAAAATATTTTTCTTTATAAAAAATGTTTGAGAAACCCTGGAATTTTTTCGAAAAAATCAATTTGAGATTTTGTATTTGTCTATATTTGTACCCATTTTCGAACTTTGTTCTCTTAGATATGTTAAGAGAACAAAGTTCTCCTGAACAAATCGACAGTTGGATAATTTATGTTTTAGTAAGTAGGTACCTATCTTATGTGAAAACTGATTGTCAGCTCATGGAATTTTTCAATAAATTCCTTATTACAACAGCGTTCACCTATGCTGAGAATTCGTTGGATGTAAAATTCTTCAAATTCTATGCAAGATTCCAATTGCTTGCATCTGTGGGGTTTCATATTATTATCTTGCAAAGATGCAATTCTCATTCTTTATAGCGATGTCGTAATGTTTTGGTTATCTCAGTAAAGCCGATCCATGGTTATAAAAGGATGGGTCGGTGCGAAAGTGGGAAATCGGATGCTTTGTATAACCGGGCACCACAATACATTCAAGAGCTGGGTGAGAATTTCCTGTGAGCCATACAGCTCACACTCGTCGCGCGTCGTCTAGATTACAGAGTAACAGTTTTCTTAAAGAGTTGGACAGAGCAGAGCCAACAAGGCGGCTTATTATGATTGATGCTCTGGTGTTAGTGGTCCTGTAAAGTAGAATAAATTGTCTTTAGATGTCCGCAATCCTCGAAGCAAGAGCACTATCTCTAAAGGACTAAAACAGCTTTGTTTCGTAGGGCAACAAAAGACCAAAATATCAGCACCCTTGGAACGATCCTGAATCATTGAACAGCGTTATAAATAATTCTCAATATTAATAAATTAATAATAAATTCTCAATTTTATGATAATCCAGAGAATGGACCTGGGTCAGATTATAACTATCGGCAAGACAATTGAAAGACCAATTGCAATTTTGTATTTTATACTTGGTTACTATATAAGTCGGCGAATTTTTAATTATGTGCTATGTAAACCTTTGCTCAACCAACTATTGACAACAGTTTTATTTTTCCGGACAAACTTTATATCACATCTTGAAGGAGAAAGGTCCCCCATAATTTTCACTTATAACACAGTTTCTCGTCATTTATGGGCCTATTCAAGGCTACATTAGTTCACACAGATTGTGGTACATCGAAGAACAATTTTAAATCGTTTCTTACTATCATATGAAAATCTTTGAAATAAATTTATTAAAATCTCAATCACTTCTTCGATGCCCAGCACAATTGAGGCCTACAGTCAATTACAGTCCACGAGTGTGAATCTTCTACATATTCACATTCGACAATATTTTAAAGCCGATATTCTGTATCATAATTCTATAAAATACATATTAGCATATCGATATCATTGCGACATCGCTCTATGTTATCAACTTAGAAAGAGAATTCGTTCGCAGGTATTGAAATGAAATGATGGAGGAGAGATATGAAACATTTTCAATATTATACTTAGAACAAAATTGCTTATAGCAAAATAGCGACATAACCAATACTTTTATATAAGAATATAGAGGACTATTTATTTATCTACTAGTTGCATGTAACACATGAGATCCAACTGTCGATAGCGATAGTATGTATAGTTGAAGAATATGTACCAAACTATAAACCCATAAATACAAATTATTGAATATTTTCAGATATTTTGTTTTCTATACAACATATTATGTAGGTATGTATGTCAAGATAGGATAGTATGGAGGAAGTTCCTTTTTTCCTACCCAGAATATGAAAATATCATGATGGTATGTATGTTTGAAGATGAAGTATCAAACTATTAAGTCTTCTTACATATTGTGTATAGGCGACTGCCATACAAAATGTATGAAGCGATGTCGTCACTAAATTCAATTTTTAAAAAAATTGTTAAAAAAAAATTGAGATCTTCTACTACAATGTTAATATTTTTTTATAGAAAATTAAATTATCCAGTTGGGGTGTTTCGGCCTTTTGCGATAATTGTATAAGTTTTGGAAATATAGGCAGTTAAACTCATAAATTTATCATAAAAAAAATATTTTTCTCAATAAAAAATGTTTGAGAAACCCTGGAATTTTTTTGAAAAAACTAATTTGAGATTTTTTATTTTTCTATGTTTGTACCAATTTTCAGCGTTCTAGCTTTTATGGTTTCTGAGATATATGGAAAAATAAAATAAAAATTAAAAAGTTGATAACCCCTGACTGAAACAAAAATTCACAATTCTGAGTATAAAAGTTTTGTAGTCCTGTAACTTTTTATATATTCTGAAATTTTGGGCTCTGTAAATTGAGCGGATCAAAAGTTATAATGGGGGGACGGACACACACACACACACAGACACACAGACACACAGACACACACACACACACACACAGACACACGAAATGTTCTACTCCGAATTCTGAGTAAATCCGTGTATGGAACATATATGCTGCGAAGCCTCTAAGTTGGTGTTTTTTGACTTCAAAGTTGGAAAAGCCGTGAAAAAAGTAGACCTCTGCATACAATTCTCGCGTATCCTGGCTTGATACATTGTCAATATGTTAAGAGAACAAAGTTCTCCTGAACAAATCGACAGTTGGATAAGTCAAGAAAAATTCATAGCACTATTCAAATGTAGTAAATTCTCTTAAGACTAGTTGCATGTAACACATGAGATCCAACTGTCGATAGCGATAGTATGTAAAGTTGAAGAATATGTACCAAACTATAAACCCATAAATACAAATTATTGAATATTTTCAGATATTTTGTTTTCTATACAACATATGTAGGTATGTATGTCAAGATAGGATAGTATGGAGGAAGTTCCTTTTTTCCTACCCAAAATATGAAAATATCATGATGGTATGTATGTTTGAAGATGAAGTATCAAACTATTAAGTCTTCTTACATATTGTGTATAGGCGACTGCCATACAAAATGTATGAAGCGATGTCGTCACTAAATTCAATTTTTAAAAATATTGTTAAAAAAAAATTGAGATCTTCTACTACAATGTTGATATTTTTTTATAGAAAATTAAATTATCCAGTTGGGGTGTTTCGGCTTTTTGCGATAATTGTATAAGTTTTGGAAATATAGGCAGTTAAACTCATAAATTTATCATAAAAAAAATATTTTTCTTAATAAAAAATGTTTGAGAAACCCTGGAATTTTTTTGAAAAAAATTAATTTGAGATTTTTTATTTTTCTATGTTTGTACCAATTTTCAGCGTTCTAGCTTTTATGGTTTCTGAGATATATGGAAAAATAAAATAAAAATTAAAAAGTTGATAACCCCTGACTGAAACAAAAATTCAAAATTCTGAGTATAAAAGTTTTGTAGGCCTGTAACTTTTTATATATTCTGAAATTTTGGGCTCTGTAAATTGAGCGGATCAAAAGTTATAAGGGGGGGACGGACACACACACACACAGACACACAGACACACAGACACACACACACACACAGACACACGAAATGTTCTACTCCGAATTCTGAGTAAATCCGTGTATGGAACATATATGCTGCGAAGCCTCTAAGTTGGTGTTTTTTGACTTCAAAGTTGGAAAAGCCGTGAAAAAAGTAGACCTCTGCATACAATTCTCGCGTATCCTGGCTTGATACATTGTCGATATGTTAAGAGAACAAAGTTCTCCTGAACAAATCGACAGTTGGATAAGTCAAGAAAAATTCATAGCACTAGTTGCATGTAACACATGAGATCCAACTGTCGATAGCGATATTATGTATAATTGAAGAATATGTACCAAACTATAAACCCATAGATACAAATTATTGAATATTTTCAGATATTTTGTTTTCTATACAACATATGTAGGTATGTATGTCAAGATAGGATAGTATGGAGGAAGATCCTTTTTCCTACCCAGAATATGCAAATAGCATGATGGTATGTATGTATGTATGTCTGGAGATGAAGTATCAAACTATTAAGTCTTCTTACATATTGTGTATAGGCGACTGCCATACAAAATGTATGAAGCGATGTCGTCACTAAATTCAATTTTAAAAAAAATTGTTAAAAAAAAATTGAAATCTTCTACTACAATGTTAATATTTTTTATAGAAAATTAAATTATCTAGTTGGGGTGTTTCGGCTTTTTTCGATAATTGTAAAAGTTTTGGAAATATAGGCAGTTAAACTCATAAATTTATCATAAAAAAAATATTTTTCTTAATAAAAAATGTTTGAGAAACCCTGGAATTTTTTTGAAAAAAAATTAATTTGAGATTTTGTATTTGTCTATGTTTGTACCAATTTTCAGCGTTCTAGCGTTTATGGTTTCTGAGATATATGGAAAAATAAAATAAAAATTCAAAAGTTGATAACCCCTGACTGAAACAAAAATTCAAAATTCCGAGTATAAAAGTTTTGTAGGCCTGTAACTGTTTATATATTCTGAAATTTAAGGCTCTGTAAATTGAGCGGATCAAAAGTTATAAGGGGGGGACGGACACACACACACACAGACACACACACAGACACACAGACACACACACACACAGACACACGAAATGTTCTACTCCGAATTCTGAGTAAATCCGTGTATGGAACATATATGCTGCGAAGCCTCTAAGTTGGTGTTTTTTGACTTCAAAGTTGGAAAAGCCGTGAAAAAAGTAGACCTCTGCATACAATTCTCGCGTATCCTGGCTTGATACATTGTCAATATGTTAAGAGAACAAAGTTCTCCTGAACAAATCGACAGTTGGATAAGTCAAGAAAAATTCATAGCACTATTCAAATGTAGTAAATTCTCTTAAGACTAGTTGCATGTAACACATGAGATCCAACTGTCGATAGCGATAGTATGTAAAGTTGAAGAATATGTACCAAACTATAAACCCATAAATACAAATTATTGAATATTTTCAGATATTTTGTTTTCTATACAACATATGTAGGTATGTATGTCAAGATAGGATAGTATGGAGGAAGTTCCTTTTTTCCTACCCAGAATATGAAAATATCATGATGGTATGTATGTTTGAAGATGAAGTATCAAATTATTAAGTCTTCTTACATATTGTGTATAGGCGACTGCCATACAAAATGTATGAAGCGATGTCGTCACTAAATTCAATTTTTAAAAATATTGTTAAAAAAAAATTGAGATCTTCTACTACAATGTTGATATTTTTTTATAGAAAATTAAATTATCCAATTGGGGTGTTTCGGCTTTTTGCGATAATTGTATAAGTTTTGGAAATATAGGCAGTTAAACTCATAAATTTATCATAAAAAAAATATTTTTCTTAATAAAAAATGTTTGAGAAACCCTGGAATTTTTTTGAAAAAAAAATTAATTTGAGATTTTGTATTTGTCTATGTTTGTACCAATTTTCAGCGTTCTAGCGTTTATGGTTTCTGAGATATATGGAAAAATAAAATAAAAATTCAAAAGTTGATAACCCCTGACTGAAACAAAAATTCAAAATTCCGAGTATAAAAGTTTTGTAGGCCTGTAACTGTTTATATATTCTGAAATTTAAGGCTCTGTAAATTGAGCGGATCAAAAGTTATAAGGGGGGGACGGACACACACACACACAGACACACACACAGACACACAGACACACACGCACACAGACACACGAAATGTTCTACTCCGAATTTTGAGTAAATCCGTGTATGGAACATATATGCTGCGAAGCCTCTAAGTTGGTGTTTTTTGACTTCAAAGTTGGAAAAGCCGTGAAAAAAGTAGACCTCTGCATACAATTCTCGCGTATCCTGGCTTGATACATTGTCAATATGTTAAGAGAACAAAGTTCTCCTGAACAAATCGACAGTTGGATAAGTCAAGAAAAATTCATAGCACTATTCAAATGTAGTAAATTCTCTTAAGACTAGTTGCATGTAACACATGAGATCCAACTGTCGATAGCGATAGTATGTAAAGTTGAAGAATATGTACCAAACTATAAACCCATAAATACAAATTATTGAATATTTTCAGATATTTTGTTTTCTATACAACATATGTAGGTATGTATGTCAAGATAGGATAGTATGGAGGAAGTTCCTTTTTTCCTACCCAGAATATGAAAATATCATGATGGTATGTATGTTTGAAGATGAAGTATCAAATTATTAAGTCTTCTTACATATTGTGTATAGGCGACTGCCATACAAAATGTATGAAGCGATGTCGTCACTAAATTCAATTTTTAAAAATATTGTTAAAAAAAAATTGAGATCTTCTACTACAATGTTGATATTTTTTTAAAGAAAATTAAATTATCCAGTTGGGGTGTTTCGGCTTTTTGCGATAATTGTATAAGTTTTGGAAATATAGGCAGTTAAACTCATAAATTTATCATAAAAAAAATATTTTTCTTAATAAAAAATGTTTGAGAAACCCTGGAATTTTTTTGAAAAAAATTAATTTGAGATTTTTTATTTTTCTATGTTTGTACCAATTTTCAGCGTTCTAGCTTTTATGGTTTCTGAGATATATGGAAAAATAAAATAAAAATTAAAAAGTTGATAACCCCTGACTGAAACAAAAATTAAAAATTCTGAGTATAAAAGTTTTGTAGGCCTGTAACTTTTTATATATTCTGAAATTTTGGGCTCTGTAAATTGAGCGGATCAAAAGTTATAAGGGGGGGACGGACACACACACACACAGACACACAGACACACACACACACACAGACACACGAAATGTTCTACTCCGAATTCTGAGTAAATCCGTGTATGGAACATATATGCTGCGAAGCCTCTAAGTTGGTGTTTTTTGACTTCAAAGTTGGAAAAGCCGTGAAAAAAGTAGACCTCTGCATACAATTCTCGCGTATCCTGGCTTGATACATTGTCGATATGTTAAGAGAACAAAGTTCTCCTGAACAAATCGACAGTTGGATAAGTCAAGAAAAATTCATAGCACTAGTTGCATGTAACACATGAGATCCAACTGTCGATAGCGATAGTATGTATAGTTGAAGAATATGTACCAAACTATAAACCCATAGATACAAATTATTGAATATTTTCAGATATTTTGTTTTCTATACAACATATGTAGGTATGTATGTCAAGATAGGATAGTATGGAGGAAGATCCTTTTTCCTACCCAGAATATGCAAATAGCATGATGGTATGTATGTATGTATGTTTGGAGATGAAGTATCAAACTATTAAGTCTTCTTACATATTGTGTATAGGCGACTGCCATACAAAATGTATGAAGCGATGTCGTCACTAAATTCAATTTTTAAAAAAATTGTTAAAAAAAAATTGAAATCTTCTACTACAATGTTAATATTTTTTATAGAAAATTAAATTATCTAGTTGGGGTGTTTCGGCTTTTTTCGATAATTGTAAAAGTTTTGGAAATATAGGCAGTTAAACTCATAAATTTATCAGAAAAAAAATATTTTTCTTAATAAAAAATGTTTGAGAAACCCTGGAATTTTTTTGAAAAAATTAATTTGAGATTTTGTATTTGTCTATGTTTATACCAATTTTTAGCGTTCTAGCGTTTATGGTTTCTGAGATATATGGAAAAATAAAATAAAAATTAAAAAGTTGATAACCCCTGACTGAAACAAAAATTCAAAATTCCGAGTATAAAAGTTTTGTAGGCCTGTAACTGTTTATATATTCTGAAATTTAAGGCTCTGTTAATTGAGCGGATCAAAAGTTATAAGGGGGGGACGGACACACACACACACAGACACACACACAGACACACAGACACACAGACACACACACACACACACAGACACACGAAATGTTCTACTCCGAATTCTGAGTAAATCCGTGTATGGAACATATATGCTGCGAAGCCTCTAAGTTGGTGTTTTTTGACTTCAAAGTTGGAAAAGCCGTGAAAAAAGTAGACCTCTCCATACAATTCTCGCGTATTCTGGCTTGATACATTGTCGATATGTTAAGAGAACAAAGTTCTCCTGAACAAATCGACAGTTGGATAATACTCATACTGTGCATTCATTTGATAATTTTTTTTTTAATTTTCGTCAAAATAAATTCGTCATCTGACAGATGGAAAGGAAGTGAGAGAAATATTATTTTCTTATACGTCATAAGTGCAAGGAAAGGAACAGATTTGCTCAACGTCTTTTGAGATCTTTTTTGTAGTACCGAATACGTCATGAATCTTTTTCCTTAGCAATAAGACTATGAATTTTATTTATTTATTTATTACAAAAAGACATATTTTACATAAAAAAAATACAAAGCAAAAAAGAAATTAAAACACTTTATAATATGACTTCCCTCAAAAAGAGATATACTCGTGTTTTGAAGGGAGTTGCAACTATTTACATAATATAGAACAAAAACAAAGTAACAAAATAATCATAGGTAACAAAAACATACTTAAAAATAGACATAGGTATATATGCTATATTAAAAAAAAAACAACATTTAAATATCAATTACGATTAATAAAATAAGTGCATAATATCTACATATATAACAACAATGAATAAATAAAACCAGTTTTTATACACAAACCATCTTTATATCTACATAAAATTTCTTTACATCGATAATATCCGTATGTTTCTACTCAGGCAACAGTTCGTTAAACCACTTAACGCCAAGATACGTATAGTGGTTTTGTGCGTAGGCCGTTCTTTTTTTTGGTATATTTAGTATCACATTAAATCGATGAGTGGCTCTTATACAATCCGAAGCATGTACTCTATCGACGAAATACTCCCTGTAGATCTGCTTCAATGCATTTCTCTTATATATAGCATGCAGTGATGGGACATTTGCCTCGGTAAAGAGGCTAGTCGTGGGGTAGTCTCTGGGTTTATTTAAAATTATTTTTAAGGTACTCCGCTGGATGATATAAAGGGGTTCGAGGTTAGTTTTATAAGCACCACCCCACGCATTAGATTTATAATTTTTGGAATAATCAACAACTTATCCCAAATGCTTGCTCATATAATTCCTCAACATCAGTGTAAGGATAGGGACATATTTACCTTTTATACAATAAATTTTGTGATACCAGCTAGAGTCTCATTTGGCAACATTCACCATAGAAAATTTATCCTTATAATATCACTGAGACTTTCCCTTCTCAATTATACGAGAATAATGATAATTCTCTCATTGTCTTTTCGGTAATATTATTCCTTTTATTTCTCTATCTTTCTTACCCTCGTTCCTACCCAGCAATATTCTTTATAATATCTCTTTATAACTTTTAGAATCCTATTAAATTGATTAATAATGGCCGTCCTGATTCCTTGGGTTTTTACACAAATCCATCCTTTGTCTCTTGTCTATTAATTATTTTATTATTATTATTATTTTACCTTCTAAAATTACTTAGTCTTCGAAATGCTTTGTTAGTCCGTAGAAATCTAACTTCTTCTATAATATTTTTCGGTGTGTATAGGAGACACTGTTTAAATTTCTAGTCCAACTGTCGAATCGGCAGTTTAAAGCCAAGGCGCGTATATGAAGGAACATTTTGTATGGTGTAGTGGAATTTTTACATGCCAAAAACACCAACTAAGAGGCTTAGTAGCATATATTATATATGTTCAATACATGGACAAATTCAGAATTTGAAGTAGAACAATTTGTGTACTTTTTGTGTGTCTGTGTGTCCGTCCTCCCCTTATAACTTTTGATCCGCTCAATTTACAGAGCCAAAAATTTCAAAATATATTGATAGTTATAGGCCTACAAAAATTATATACTCATAATTTTAAATTTTTGTTTCAGATACGGGTTATCAACTTTTGAATTTTTCCTGTATGTTTTCTTCTTCTTCTTTTTCTGCTTGTTCTAGTACTGGGTACTGTTTATTCTCAGATTTACTCCTGGGACGCGGATGTCCAGCTGTCCTTCCATCTCTTTGGCGGTCATCCAGGGGGTCTGCTGGTTGACGGTATCTCGTCTGCCGCTATTTTCACCACTCTCAATAAATTGCTCTTTCGACGTGATCTCTCCAGTAACGTCTTCTGTTTCTACCCCATCGCACGACATCCACGGCATCGCAGATCCTCCGAATTTCGGAGTTAAACCCGCGATGGGGCGGAGAGTTTTCATCTCGGTGGTTCGCAAGAGACTCTTTGTTCTCGTATGTTTCCAAATACCCCAAAAACCATATAAGCTAGAACCCTGAAAATTGGTATGTAGATCATATAAAAAACGGTTACAACTTCTGTAGATGATAAATTAAAAGGTATCACTGTAACTTTATTTTGTCCCAATCGGGTTTTGGTCTGTTGTGCTAGATGAGGTATTTTTGTTTTTTTTTTCAGTATTTTTTTGTTCCAAAGTCTTGTATTTGGAATAGATCTTTCAATTAAATGAGTTTGCTTTGTATCTTTCTCAATCAGGGTTATATCGGGTCTATTGTGCAGAGAGAAGAGTTTGAGGAAACGTGTGTTGAAAGTTGTTTTACAATTGAAAATGTCATTTTTTGCTAGGTCATAAGTAAAGGGAAAACTAAGGAACATGATTACTTAATATTTTCTTATACAAGCCTTTATAACACAATCCTTGATGTCTGTCAAGAAATCAAACAAAGGTATATCAATGAACAAATTTAATGTTATTTTTTTCTGTTCATTTTTCAGTTATCTCTCGAGTCAGTTAATATTTTCCCCTTGTCTTTGACGGCGGCTGTTCCTCAATACTCTGTTCAGGAAGGAGATGGTTTTGGTGGGAGAAGGGAGACATGGGGTGGTATTTTGGGAAGGTACAAATGAGAGGAGGGGGGTCTTTATCGATTGTTTTCAAAGCTATTTGTTGTCCGCTCCGTATCGCTAATTTAAAACATTATCGGGGCAAATCTAAGAAAAGTGGATGTTTATACCGTGCGCCGTCGTGCCGTGAATTAACTGCTCGTAAATGAATTAAGCAATGTTCGTTTGTTTATGTATGTTATACTTGTAAAACCCGGCAGACGTTGTCCTGCCTGTATAGTTATTTACCTCTAATTATATAAAATTGGTTGATCTGTATATTTGCTTTTATTTTCATGATCCTTATCTAGAATCGCTAATTATAATTTTGTCTATTTATTTCCTTCTGTCCCTACAGTCCCTATATTCCCTTCCGTCCCTTTCCAGTCCTTTCCGTCCATTTTTATATAATTACAATTGTTTTATTTTACAATTGTAATTATATTATTATTACAATTGGTACAATTGTACTTGAGAATTTCTCCGTTTCTCCGCGAAGAGGCCTAAAAATGAGAATAATAATAATACCTTCCTTGCACCCTGCACAAGTGGCGAGCTTCCAACTTACCTGTGTTTCCAGCACTTAGAAGTAATATTTGGGTGAGAAATGAATTTATATAATTTTCTCCTCTGCTGGGGATCGAACCAAGAACGCCAATAGTTTACATTGTATTTCATATAGTAAACAATAATGCTATACTTATTGCATAAACCCAGGACCATTTTAATGAATTTCTTTCTAAGCGTCGAAAACTTTAAAAAGCATGTTCTCATTTTGTCTTTGGTATTCTTTTTTTATTTATTTATTCAAAATGTCAATTCTTACAATACAGTTTTAGCCTGTAGGGGCATTAATTTAGCCTGTCGAAATATTGAAGCTGGTAATTAAAAGCTTAAAGAAATAGTTAATTTTAAATTTCAATTGCGACAAGCAGTGTGGAATCTCATAGAGAGAGAAATGGAAAGACTTAAGTCTGAATGCAGAGTCCTACCTTAATACTAAATTCTAAATACTAACCATGTTTTCATTGCACAGTCGAGATCACGTGACTTCCTAACTGGAGGATACTACGTTGTTTTTCTATGAGAATTGCATTGCAGAGACGTATGTATCTAAATACTTAGCGCATGCGCATCGGCGTAGACTAACATTTGCGAATTGTCAAAAAGTAAGGTTGATAGCGAGGAATCTCACGAGTGGTTTAATACTAAAATACGAGTTTTTTCGGTGGATGATTTTATCGGCTTCGTTGAATATGTATTTGGTAATTTTGTCAAATCAAATACCAAACAGAGTATTCAACGATCTATAGGAGATGCCAAAAATTCGGTGGAATTTCAAAAATATCGTGACATCATAGCTTTCTTAGCCCATATAAAGCTATCTATCTCTTTTCTTCATACACAATAATGTGAAATTCTACGCCATCGATCTTAAGTTTGTCGTAGTATTTAGTTAGTGATGTCTCTGCAACGCAATTGCTAACTTAAGAATACTAAATACTCCAGTGAGGTTAGGAGTTAGTATTTAGGTACCTAGGACTGTGCATTCGGGCCTTAGTTACTTTCATGTGTATATGTATATTTACAATTCACAATAAAATAAATATGTTTATCACAATATCAACTTTAAAATGAATTAAAGAACTATTAAAAATTGAGCAATTTCGAAATGTAAGCATTCACGGTAGATTTGAGTAACTACGATGAAATGACGAGTGCTGCCTCGCCTTTTATACCATAAGGGAGGTAGTTAACTGATTACATGCCGGGTGACTGAGTACATGGTGGTTCTCGAATGTTCCTCCTTAGATAAGTACCTCTTCAAATTTGTACTGTGGATTTATCGAATTGAAATATCACAAGCAACGAGATATATTAATTTATTTTTGCATCGATGTTGATGCACTTGGATGTTGTACATTTCGGAAGAATGAACAGTTGGTACATACATATAATATATAGAACAAGAAAATGAACGAGAAATCGGACCATGTTGATAAATGTACACCAAAATGCTCGCTTTCGATCGTATTTCAACAGGGCTGCTACCTTTCATTTAATTTATATTTCATACCGTCGAAAAAAAACATTTTTTCCACAGTAATAACAATAATAATTCATAAAGCGCCGTTTAGTGATACAAGATCATTCCAAGGGTTGGCTTGTTGGCTCTACGAAACAAGGCAGTCTTAAGAAGTTTGCCGAAGGTGTTAATGCTCTGAGATCCACTTTGTTCCACTTTGAAGGCCCGTTTCCGTATTTACCTTTCCGTGTTGATTAGGAGGCAAGTACTGCCTCGAATCAGGCACTAGTTTGTTGCGCTAATGCACTTAAAAACCCGTGTTGAATTTAAGGCACGTGTCCTCCAAACGCACCCGATTTAGCAACGCAAACTGTTCCTGTCAATACGTGTTCAATTCAAGGCAATTAATTAATGCAACACATTGACTTTGATTTACATATAAACTGAGAAATAATATGATTCCAGAAAAAAAGGTCAATGTTCACACTTACCCTACGAGAGGATGTCAGGATTTAAGACTTACAAAAACGAGATTAACTTGTACCTACACAAAATATTTTTTTACCATAAAGGTCTCAAAATGTATTATAGTTTACCACCAAACCACAAGTCTTGTCACCTTTCGTAGGCTAGGTGCTGAATACATTATTAAAAACAATTAATGTTCTCCATACTTTTAACTTTTTACCACATTCTTCTTCTTCTTCGTTTTCTCAATGCTGAGGGTCGTGATACGGTAGCGGACTTATTGCCCTAAGGCAATTTCTACCAGTCAACCACAATAGTACAAGGAAGTACAAATATACAAAAAAAAACTTATTTTAATTATTAAAAAAAAACTGCAAAATATTATATAAAAAACATGAATTAAAATAATAATGATAATGTCCAAAAATAGGAAAACAATGGATTGGGAAGGGATGAAGGAAAAAGGAATTATAGGATAAGATGTGTGACTTCAGAAGATTCTTGAAAACCATGAAGCTAGGAGTTTCTCTTATACCATTGGGTAATTGGTTCCACAGCCGATGTGACCAATGAAACTCAATGCCCGGCAGCTGCAGACTGTAGACAATCTTTCTTTTACTTTGAGCTCTTTAAGGACCGAGTCATAACATACATATATTTTTTCATATAAGTAATATTTTTTTTAAGTTATGATTGGCAACCCTACGTGTTTATGTGTAGGTACTGGTATGTTTTGATGGCGTTAAAAAGGGCGAAACATTGCTATCTCCCTACAGAGTTTATTTATCTGTTTTAGTCTGTTGTCTTCTTATATTAGCGCCATTATTTACTCTTGCTTACTGTTCCTACATACGTAGGTGGCAGTGGCGAACAGTAAACAAGTGACAGCAGTAAACAAAATTATCTACTTATTACGATGTACATAGGTTGGTATATATTTTTGTATTATATTATTTCTTTTTGTGCATCTGAAAATCTTTGTTTTGTCAAGAAATCTATGTATGACTAGTTGCATGTAGCACATGAGATCCAACTGTCGATGGCGATAGTATGTACCTATAATTGAATAATACGTACAGAATGAAACACATATTAATAAAATATCAATTATAAAAATATAACAAACTTTGTAATACTTCTATTTAATAACTTGTGAATAAGTTATAGCGCTTTCGAGCTTGCGTTCATTATCAGTAACCTGTCATTGCGTAATAAAAGGTTACTGACGATGAGTTCAACTCGAAAGCGCTATCTTTATTTATTTATTTATTTATGTTAAAGTTGGACAAAAAACAGCGTTAAGACATAGTACAATACAATAATAACATCAAGTATTAAGGCCTATTACATTTTGTCGTTATGATTGATATAAAATAATACAAGTTTGCTAAAAATAAAAAAAAAATAAAATATGATCATAGGTTGGTATGTAGGTAAAGCAACATTTCAAGTTAACAATGATTTAAAACATAATATTGAACTAAAAGGAAAAAAAAAAAAAAGAATAAATGCCGTCAAGGTTTCCTATAATAAGTAGTTATTGATCTTATTCGGAAGTTGTAAAATAGAAGTATTACGTTTGTTAGGTATATTTTTATTTTTTTAAATTAACTTCTACAAAGATGCTCACGCCAAGTTTGACAAATTAATAAATGTTTTAAGATATTTTGTTTTCTATATACTAGTTGCATGTAACACATGAGATCCAACTTTCGATGGCGATAGTTTACATAATAAATAAATAAATAAATAATTGAAGAATACGTACCAAACTATAAACCCTTAAAAACAAATTATTGAAAATTTTAACACATGTATGTATGTCAAGATATGACAGTATGGAGGTTAGTCCTGTTTTCCTACCCGGAATATGAAAACAGCATGATGGTTCTGTATGTATGTTTGGAGATTAAGTACCTATCAAACTATTAAGTCTTCTTACATATTGTGTATAGGCGACTGCCATACAAATTGTATGAAGCAATGCCGTCACTAAATTCAATTTTTATAAAAATTGTTAAAAAAATTTGAGATGTGCTGATACAATGTTTTTATTTTTTATAGAAAATTAAATTATCTAGTTGGGGTGTTTCGGCTTTTTTCGATATTTTTAAAATATTTGGAAATATAGGCAGTTAAACTCATAAATTTATAATAAAAAAAATATTTTTCTTAATAAAAAATGTTTGAGAAACCCTGGAATTTAAAAAAAAAAATATTTTAAGATATTTTTTTTTTCTATTAGAACAATTACAAAACAACTACATTTATTTGGGAATAAAATTTTTCAATTTACTCCCAAATGAATTAAAGCAGATAAAAGAATTTAAAAAATTTAAACATAAATTAAAATTGCACTTAACTTTCTAAAATAGTAGTTTTCGATTTTGTTGTTTTGATTTGTTTCAATTTCCAGTATTTTCTTTTTTTTATTTTTGAATATGTGTTTTGATATATTTGAATCGTCTATAATTCTATATTACTCATTTTTCAATTATTTTCATGTTTTTCTTTTTTTTGGTTTGAATATGTATTCTGATATGTTTTCTCATTTGAGTATTCTTCTTTTTCATTTATTTTCAACCTTTTTATGATGTTCATTTTTTTTTTGTTCATGTATGATTTGATTTAATTACTTTTACTTTTATGTTGACTTTGCTTTGTATTGATATTTTTTATTTTGTTATAAGTGCTTCCCTCATCAAGCACAAGATTGTAATCTTTTTGATGAGGTACTGCAGGGAAAAATATGTAAGAATATCATTACTAGTGAATTTATATATTGATTTGTATTATAAAATATATTAAAAATAAAATAAAAATAAAAATAAATATTAAAAAAAAACATGTAGGTATGTATGTCAGGATAGGATAGTAAGGAGGTCGGTCTGTTTTTCCTACCCAGAATATGAAAAGAGCATGATGTATGTTTGTAGATTAGGTATGTAGGTATCAAACTATTGAGTGACATATTGTGTAGTGTTTATTATTGAGACATGGTGAACGAAATTGGTCGTGGCTGGATTCGAACCCGCGACCACTGGATTTAACCCTGCGCACTTATTTATTTATACTTTTCGCATGTAACACAATAGAGACGAAGACAAAGGAATATTATAGAAGAACCAGCAACTCAAGGCACCTACAGGGCTTACGAACTGTCATCTGCTGGTTTACGTGATCACATAAACATCGATTTATTAATTTGGAGTTGAAAAAACTTTTTAAAACACAAATCACTTTGTTTACACCACTTTTTGAGTTATTTTTAAAAAGTCTACCGGTTTCGAAGCGACTGCTACCTCCTCAGGAATGATTATAACTAACTTTCTACTTTCTACGATTGTGTTACTGTTGGGGACACGGAAGGAGCCTCCACGTAGATTGAGTTTCGGTTAACTTCGGAAAAGCAATCGGGCGTCCCTGGAAACGGCAGAATGCCGGCCAATCCTTCCACCACCGGAGCACCAACCAATATGATGGTGTTCCGGACACGGAAAGTAAGTAAGTAAGTTGCGAGGTGGGAGTAGTGGAAGTGAGGGGGGTGGTAATGGGGGGGGTGGGATCAATTTTTCCAAAGAAAACATATTTATGAGTGGACTATTTGTTAAAATTGGGTTATTTATATATATTTTTTTAAATAACCAAATAGACTTTTTAAAAATAACTCAAAAAGTCGTGAAAACAAAGTGATTTGTGTTTTTAAAAGTTTTTTAAAAATGTACCACAAGGTCAATTCAGAAATTATTAATAATATAGTTAAAAAAAACTACTACATATAAAAGCTGTTTCTGTTGCTAAAATCACAAGTCTTTCCGTTTACTTCGAGCCCTGCTTTCTGCAACCGGTAACCGTCTCTGCGTTCCGTTACTAACGATATATCCAATTATTGTGTTTCTTTTAATTCGATTGGAGTCAATCAGCGATGAAACTTCAAGTTCCATATTATACCATGTAACATCGTGCCATGTTGAATTGTGGAACTTACAAATTAAGTACACAACTATAAGTAAGTTGTTTTCTTTAAAAGCTTACCTCGTTTAATTTGTTACGTTTGGGACTCAAGAGCTTAATTTATATTTCATAGGCCCGATCAAATTTAACAAGTTGATATATCAAGACAAAATCATTTCCTAACTTGCTAATGACTCGAATAGAAAAAAACAGAAAGCTCAGTGGATTATCTATCTATATATATAAAAATGGATGGATGTACATTTGTTTGTTCGATTTTTTGTATGAGGCCGATGAACTCCCAAACCAACCATCCGATTGCGATGAATCTTTGGGAATTTATTCAGCTCATTCCGGAGAAGGTTATTGCATTATAATTTATTTATTTATTTATTCGATATCTCACAATTGTTTGGTATTGAAATGAAACTTTGTGGATTTGCTCAACGCGCACAAGATGAGGTTTAAAAATTAAAATTTATTTATTTATTAAATATCTCACATAAGAATATACAAAAATGATCTATTTGGGATTGTCATTGAGTTTTAGGGATTCGTTCAGCAAATAGCAGAATACTTCTGTGAGGTTTAATTTAATTATTTGACTTCCCTCGCAAAAGTTTTTGAAAAATTACCTATTTGGTATTGAAAGAAAATTTCAATTAATAAAAAAAAAACATATAAATAAATAATAAATCAACATTCGAATAAATAAATAAATAAATCAGTAAATAATTAGAAAAATATCCTATATATCCATGTATGAAAAATGTTTATAATATAAAAATGGTATAATATTTATCCCTGAACACCTGATCCCGATTTCCTCTACTTGTCCTTATCCTATCCTTTTTTTGCTATATATTAATATTTTTTTGTTTTAATAATATATTAGTGTTATATAATATATATTTCTTTTTTCTTTTACTCTTATTCTTTTGTTGTTGTACATACACAATTTTGTCATAGTTTGTAATCTGGTTGGATGAAAGAAATTGCCTAATGGCAATAAGCCCGCCAGTGCACAATATATTTGTTTATATTATGTACAGAAAGTTTAAATAAATATAATAGTAATGGATCAAGTATATTTGTTTGAATAAGTTAATAAATAAATATTGTATATATTTATATTTATAAAAATGGATGTATGTATGTTTGTTTGAATAATTAAATAATTAATAATCCTTTATATTTATAAATAACAATGGAGAAGTGACTAGATAGGGAAGGAAGGGAATGAAGGGACGGAAAGGACTGTAGGGATGGAAGGGAACAAAAAGACAGAATTATAATTGGCGATTCTAGATGAGAATGTTAAAAAAATTAAAGAAAACATACAGAAAGGAAGGAAATAAACATTAACTCTATCTCGTGCACACATACACACTATCCTCCTCCTTATTTCCTCGTTACTCCATTTCCCCCCTTATTAATTACTGTTGCAATAAGATAATATGACAATTTTCACAATATTATGACACTCAAAGATGAATCGAGATAGGTACTCGTTTTGGATATTTCATTATTAAATATATTATTGTTTTTTTTATATACGTGTATTCACCTTTTAGAAAAATAAATAAAAAATAATAATAATTAACAGGTAGGACAACGTGTACCGGGTTTTACTAGTCTATATTATTAGAAGTATATAAATCTATATTATTAGAAGTATTTCAACTGTAGCTTTGTTAAAGAGAATTTATTTCTCTTAACAGATCGTCAAACTTTCAAGCCAAGATCCGCGACGTTTTGTATGCCCAGGTCTACATTTTTCATGGTTTTTCGACTTTGAAGTAGATAAAGTATTCTTACGAAAATGAGAGGTGTGGGACGACCATAGCTAAAATAGAGGGAATATACGTCTTGGATGCAAATTGCACAGGACAGGATGACAGAAACAAATGAAGGAGGCTAGGAGTGAAAGGTATTAGGCAGAGGAAGATGAAGAAGAATATGGTATTACACTGAGTCGAATATTTTTAAAGCTGCACATAAAAAAACAATTTCTCAATAGATGGCGTTACAAAAAGGTTTCTTCGTTGCTTCATAGATGGCGATGGTAAAAACAGCTTATTATCAAACCGATCAGTTTTACACTATAAAATATAAAATATAAAGTTTGAAAATTGCACTGAGGAAACTCAAAAAGAAGGCTTAATGTCACGTAAACCATCTGTTGACAGGTTGTAAGCCCTGCGGTTGTAACAAATGGAAAGACAAATGTTGGGCGTGTCCTTGAGATACCGAATAAGAAACGAGGAAATTAGACGCCGGTCAAAGATCACAGACATTGCAGAAAGAGTGGGAAGGCTAAAATGACAATGGGCAGGTCATGTGGCAAGACAGAGAGATAATAGATGGACCCCCAGAATTCTGAATTGGAGACCCTATCATAATAGAAGAAGTGTAGGGAGACCATAGAGGAGATGGGCTGACGATATTGTCGAACATGAGTGGAAGTAGAGTTCCCAGGATGGAGAGAAATGGAGAACCCAGGAAGATGCCTATTTCCAGCAGTGGAGTGAAAGGGGCTAAAAAAAATAAGAAGAAGAAGCCCTGTAGGTGCCTAAAGCTCCTGGTTCTCCTATAATATACCAACTTCGCTTTACAACGTCTCTATTGGGATGTTAATACCTTGTCGAAAATTACGCTGAATGTTCTAAAATTTCTCAAAGATCCAATTGTTATATATATTGGAAAAAATAATATACGTTGATCGAATATTGATTTTTAATATTATATTATAAACATTGGATTTTGTCCCTGTCGGGAGTCGGGAGTTGTATACAAATAAACTAATTTCGCAATAATAATAATAATAATAAACACTTCCTTGCACCCTGCGCAAGTGGCGAGTTTATTGATAGATGGCGTTACAAAAAAAGGTTTCTTAGTTACCTCATAGATGACAATAGTATAATTTCGTAATATTCAGGTGAACTGTTTACACATTATTCAAATATATATAACTTTCAAAAATTACATTGATAAGGGAACTCAATAAAGGCATAATTGGTGAACGTTGCGCAAGCGCATAAAGTCATCACGTGAACCAGCTGATGACAGGTCGTAAGCCCTGGAGGTGCCTGTGCTCCTGGTTCTTCTATAATATCCCAACTTCGTCTCTATTCAGATATTATTGTCAATAATAATAATATACGAAGGTTATGAAATTGGATCTGGGAATGTTCTCGCCTTTTTTTAATATCGATGTCGGATATTGTGATTGTGGTCTACGACTGGTAACATCTTTGGGTGCTATTGAAGCATAATGAGGGGACGGGGGGATTCGGGGTGGGAGAAGGAAGAAGAAAGAAAGCAGAAGAAGAGGCGAAAGTAAAAAGATTACCCTTTGCCTCGAAAAGAATTTTCATCAGGGATGTTTGCGATGCCGAATAATGGGACGCCCGACCATTTCAAGGAGCGGAAAATCACACACAAGTTTCGCTAAAGAACCCTTTGAAAGGGAGACTTAAGCCCCGGCCCATCGGGACTCTGACGTCGCAATAGGAATTGAATAAAATATTACAGATTCTACTTGGAAAATATTCAGAATAAATACGGATACATTATTTGTGTATTGGGGGAGAGGTTTGTACCTTGAGCTTTATCAATAATTGCCACAAAAATATTGAAAAATAATAATTTATTTATATAAATAAAGGGAAAACATACAGCAATTTGCAAATTACAATGTTCCCACATCATCATATATTACATTAAACATAATATAAAAATTAAATTACTAAACCATATTTACATAATCAAAACTGTGCAGAGGGAGGGAAGGAATATCGCAGCGACACGGATGGAAACTGTTATAGAATCAGCAGATTGAACACACTCCGGTTCGAAAAGAAAAAAAACCGCTCTTGCCCTAATCTGATAAAAGGATGCACTTAATCAAATGGTACAAAATTAATTGTTCTCCCCAGTTATTTTTCGAAAACATCGAAAATTTTATGAATTTACAATTTTTTTGCAAAGCTGTCCGAGGTACGCAAGTATCCTCCATTAATGTCCCCCATAGAATAAAGTTTTATGCTCAGTTAGGTATCTTATTTGTGGAGGACCTTGTATTCTCAAAGCTATAACCTTACTTATATTTCAATCTTTTGAATGTCGAAAACATGTGTATTACCTGTGAACTTCGCCAATACATTTTATAATCAGGTTGTCACAAACTTGTTTATTTATTCGGTATAAAGTTTATTCGGTATAAAGTTTATTCAAAAATAACCTAAATCTCATTATCACATTCCTAAAATTAATGTTTAAGTAAAAATAATGCCTGATAATACGATAACTCAAAGACGAGTGGATAGCCGTAAACACTATATAGCTATAGAATACCTGATTTCTTCTTCCTATCCTCTTCTACTCCTTGTCCTTTTGTTTTACTTTCATTGCTATAAACTGTTATTTTTTTATTAAAAAAATGTGTATCAGTGTTAAATATAGCTCCTTCTTAGACTTTTGTGTAGCATTCTCGAGACTGTATTTCCGTGGAATTTGCTTTATTTTCTGCAATGACTTAGTCTCAAATGCATTTTATGTCAACGTCGATACTACAGTTGTATTTTGTAGGTCATTTTTGGCTTCTCTTGATAAACAAAGATCATTCTTTACTGGTCAAGGTGCTCCTTTTCCAAATCCTCATACGCACACTCACTCAATTTCACATAACTATATATTTATTATTTATTTATTTGTCACACCATTTAAATAATCTTTATTAAAATAGATAACTGCTGCCCAACTAGGTATACCTGTTCTAGGGCTAGCAGTGTACATATTATTACATTTCACAGGAGTAACTATTTGCATTTTTTTAAATGAATCTAAACAATATAAACTTAACTATTTAAAAAGAATCAAAACAATATAAACTTAACTATAACACATATAGAAAAAATGTAATTTGAGTCATCATGATATGCATATTATACATAGTATTGTAAAAGTAGGTATCTTGTAATTTTATTTGTTTATTGCACAAAATAAACTGAAATAGTATTTCTTGGGAATACTGAACTGACAGAGCATAGATATGATCCGTCAGTTCTAGTATATTTTAGTTCTAGTATCTAGTATATTTAGCCAGATATGTAGGTATATTTTTTTAAAATTAGGTAGGTTCGTAAGAGGTACCTGTTATTTTTGTTTGTATTCTTGTTTGTCGTCTAACTATAATATTGTGTATCTGTGTACTGAGTGCTGTCCTTATTTTAATAAAATAAATGAAATTCTATTCAGTTTATTTTTTTACATCGCATGGCTTAATAGAGGTCCGGCGCGTCCCGTGAGCGGACAGCGACAATACTCCAACAATACGCTGTAATCCGCCACAAGCCCTACATAGCAATAATCGTGTCAATTTTTTCCTACGCCCTCTGCCCAAGAAAAGTATCGATTTTTAACATCCTCCTCAGAGGGGGCGTGTGAAATGTTAGCGGGGAGGAGGGGGTGAATTCGGCCAAAGTGTGTATAATTTGGTTTGTGAGGGCAATTACACGAGCCCTGTGGTACACCGGTGGGTTCGTCTCGCTCGCCCCCTTACACCTTACATTCCTCTCCCCTTTCCCTCGATCGTATGCAAGGCCGGGTCGTGTCTAATCAGGAACACGCAATCAGACTATCTGACACTATACCGGAATCAGATTTAAAACAAAAAAATGTATATACTATATCTCAAAAATGGATATTAACCCGGTAAAAATGTTTTGACGCTTAAAATAATATAAGTGACTATCGTCAAATCGTTTTGGTTAATTCTGAAATAATAAAAAAAGAACTTTTAATATAGTTTTCGGTGAATAACTTAAAAAAAGATATCATGTCGGGTACCAATTTCGGGTTTTAAGCTTGGTTGGTATTATACTATGTATAATTTTCAATCCGTCCTCCACCTCCTCCGAAAATTCAGGGTCATTTTCCGATAACGTTACCACCATCTTAAAATAGTGGTTCCACTCTTTTCTATTGTCATTGTTTTCGGTTGTCCCTTAAGAGCCGGGTAATCGAAAAAAGGGTAATATAAAATATCGCATAGTTCAGCAATGAGGTTCACGACCCATTCTGAATGAGAGCCTTTTTAGGTGAAACGAGACTAGTATGCCGAGATAAAGGTATGTGTCGGCCTTTTTTTGATTATGTTTATTAGGTGATGCACACCAGCATACCTGTCACTGGTTTTCGATCGGCTGGTTATGTAAATATGTAAGTATATAACGTACATTGTTTCGCAAAGCCAACAATTATGAGTTACAAATATTAGCAGTAGAGATCTGCAGCAATATCGTCCTATACAATGAAGTCCGCGAACAAGTCAACAATGCCACTGCTGTAGGTATTGACAGTAGGTCTGGGGGGCAAGTCTGGTCAACTGGCGGAATCAAAACCACCCATGTTTACCCATATCATGGATATAATTATCTTATGGAGTTCCATATTATCTTAAAATATTTTGCCGCCCAGAATATATAACAAGCGTGCGACCGATCACGACGTATGCTGTGGAAACGCGAACAGACACTGTACGAACCAAAGGGCTCATATAACAACGAAAATAAATGTACTTCCTATCAACCCTACTGATTCCCGAATTTTAACGTATAAAAAATCTATTATTTTACTATTCTTTTTTATTGTTGCTTTTATTGAAGCTTTGATTTATACATTTATTTCTTTGTATGAGCAATTTTATTTTGATTCTTCTTTTATCCATGTAAGTTGGGCACATTTTCACATTTTTTATTTCAAATTATTTACATTTTGTTTTAATATTTGCACCATTTTTATTGTTAATTTTATTTTATACTGTTTGTAAGGTGTCTAATTATTTATTGCCTTTTTTTGATCTATATTTGAATCTCAATCTTTATTTTTATCCGTTTCTATATTTTTATGTGTGTCTATATTTTTATCAGTTTCTATATTTTTATCTGTTTCTATATTGTTATTTGTGTCTATATTTAAATCAATTTCTATATTTTTATGTGTGTCTATATTTAAATCAATTTCTATATTTTAATCAGTTTCTATATTTTTAACTGTATCTATATTTTTATCAGTTTCTATATTTTTATATGTTTTTATATTTTTATTTGAATATATATTTTTATCTTAATCTATATTTTTATCTGTTTTTATATTTTTATCTGTGTCTATATTTGTATATGTTTCTATATTTTTATTTGTTTCTATATTTTTATTTTTGTTTGTAATTAATTACTTTTAGTATTGTAACCAGTAAATAGCTTATGCTGTATATTGTTAAGAGGAATAAATTCTATTGAACAAATTGACAGTTGGGTTACTATTTTTGCTATATTAAATATCCTCATAATTTTACCTTTTCTTCGCGAAAAATTATTATTTGGTGATATATCTACAATATTTTTCCGTGTTTCATTCATAAGAATATAATTTAGTGAGCATATTATTTTGTGTACATCTGTATGCCCAAGGTGTACGAGGGCCTTAATGAATCGAAATAACCGACGCAACAGTTTGTTATTTGAATATGGATTTACACCCCTAATATTGGAATATCAGAAGTTTGTCACTTCCAATCAAACTTTCCACCCTCAACCCCAACGTTGAAAACTTTCCATACCAAATATTAACGAGAATCAATTAAAAATACCACTTAGGGGGAATATAAAGCTAAATCTAGAGACTGAGAACATGATATTATATTAAAACCGCTTAGTACACTATGAAGTTACGTGTTAGTAAGGGTAAATATCGCGTGCGTAAAAAGGGTTTATACGTGACTTACTTATCGGAAATGCAAAATTTGTTATTTTTTGCATTTAAAGAACCAATCAGGGAGGCAAATCTGGGGGGCAAGAGTCTGGTCAACCGGTGCAATCAAAACCATCCATGTTAACCAATTTAAAAAGTATATTCTCATCAAAATTACTCATCAATTTACACTTAATATCTAACATTTTTTGTCCCTACAAAATTCTCGTAAAAAAATCTCGTTCAAAATTTAAATAATCTAAACATATGATCATTTGCCTAATTAATATAAAAAAACATATGATCAAAAATAACTTTCCTTGTAAACAGTAAACATTAAATTTACACAAAGGACTATTTGCAGGGTGAATTGCCTAATAAAAAAAACATTAAACGAGTGAGTTGTGGCCAACCCTACACTGCTCAATACCAGGTCTCTCAACAAAGTATTAAAATTTTGAATGAAAAATTTACAGCATTTTCATGAAACGAGTTTTTTAAATTATTTTTGATTTGAATATTGTATTGCCATTTTATGAAAGTGACGATAAAAACTCTTTATATATATATATATATATATATATATATATATATATATATATATATATATATATATATATATATATATATATATATATATATATATATATATATATATATATATATATATATATATATATATATATATATATATATATATATATATATATATATATATATATATATATATATATATATATATATATATATATATATATATATATATATATATATATATATATATATATATATATATATATATATATATATATATATATATATATATATATATATATATATATATATATATTTTAAATGAATATGTCCTTGTTAAACAAGTACATATACATCTTCCTACGTTCCCTAATATAAGCAAATAAATGCTTGTGCTATAGGTGAACGAAATCGAAATATAGATGCATAGCGGCGTGAAATTTTTAATTTTTGTACCTATTTTTTTTAATTTGTTTTCATTTTCATAGTAGCACATTTAATACTTCTCCCGTCCTTTTTCTTATTTATATCCCTCTTCCCTTTATTTCCCTCTCCCCTTTATTTCCCTCTTCCTTTATTTTCCTCTTCCCTTTATTTCCCTCTTCCCTTTATTTCCCGACACCGGCAAACGTGCAATAATTTTTTAATAACATTTCAACTTGTTATTTTATTTTATTTAAACCTAACAAACATACAGTCATACAAACAAATATTACAACAAATTCAATTTTAACAATAATATCATAGACAAATTTTGTTTGCGGATATCACATAATATTTTTAAGATGCACAGTGTAAAACAAATTGCTATTTAGAATTTAGTAGGTACTCAAAATTCAGAATAAAAAGGACAATAAGTATGAAAGGAAGGTTGTGGCACTCGCAGTCAAAAGGGACAAAGCAGGAATCAGCTACCGTAAACCTCTAAGGGTCTCAGAGATGGCATTCTTATATTTTATTTTAGTATGTCTAAAAATATCAACATTCTTAAAAACAATATAAATGTTACATGCCCTTTGGATGTATGAATTTTGGACATAGTTAGTTCTGCAGAGAGGCAATCTAAAGGTAAGATTTGTTCTAGTACTACGAAAGGGACAATTAATTGGAAGACTCCCAACAAGAGACTCAGAGTCAACGGCACCATCAATAATTTTATGTAGGTATGTCATGTCTGCAATGGTACGTCTATTTTCTAATGATGTTATTTTATGATGACGAGCGGAAAGGATTCTATCATCAAAGGCAAGACGGCATTTATAATCAAGGTGTTTCAAATTTTTTTTCTATATAGGTAACATACTGGGGGTTCCAAACAACTGAAGCATATTCAAGATAGGGTCGAACATATGTAAGTAAAATATAACAATTTTAAAGTGTCACTAGATTGAAAAGGTTTATATATTGTTATAATAATGTTTTTATTTATTTTGATTATATTCTCACTTATTTAGCGTTTTAATGTGTGTGCTTGATGTACCTACATTATGATTGTCTCTCTCTCTCTCTCTCTCTCTCTCCAGTTTCAATCCTGCGGATTGGTTTGCAGAAGAAGTCTACATCTCGATTTACATTTCGCTCTATCTTCTGCAGCCCTCTTCAGCTCAACATATGTGGCGCAGTTCATGTCTTTGCACACCTGGATCAAATATTCCCGTGGTGGACGCCCCCTGTGGTTTGTCCCCTCAACCATTCCCTCCATTATGTCATGTAGGAGACCCTCGTGGCGCAGGATGTGACCAATCCAGCGAGCACGTCTCTCGGAGATGGTTTTAAGTAGGTGTCTCCCTTCTTCGACTCTGTTGAGAACCTCGGCATTCGTGATATGGTCCCTCCAGGAAATTCTCAGTATTCTTCTGTAACACTACATCTCGAAAGTCTCTAGTCTACTTCTGTCTCTTTCGGTAAGACACCATGTCTCACAACCATACATCAGTATGCTCCACACATATGTTTTTGTGAGTCTCTTACGGAGCTTCAAGTCTACATAAGTTGTTTGACTCAAGTATCTTCGACTTCTTGTTGAAAGCTAGCCTTGCCTTGCTATGTGATGATTGTCATCTGCGGACAAATGTAACTGGTCTGTTTTTTTATTTATTTATTGTATTTCTTTTGTATATTTTATATGACTGTGTTTGTCCCTTAAATAAGTGAATAAATGTGCGTTTTTAAGTCATTTGAAAATAAAAATAAATTGTCAGTTTTAAATATATGTTTTATGTTTTTTTATATGTTTTTGTGGTATGCCATTATTTTTCTACAAGAATTTATACAGAACATTATCAATAAGTTGAGGTACATTTTTCATTATTAATACCCAAACTATCTAAATTATTTTTTTCAAAACATTTTGATTAGAAATAACGATGGTATATCAAATTGAAGAATATGTATGTACGTTGGCAGCAGTCGCCCCCTTAAAGTCTTATATTAATTTTATTTATTTATTTATGTTTAATTACACCATATTTAATTCTTATTCCGATCTGTTGAGTTCTGTTTTAAAACCAGTTCCAAGTCATTAACACCAGTCCTATTATATTGTTTGCTGTTTAATACCGAATGTTAGTCTAATATTATCTAAACAAATAACTTAATTTAAAACTGTTCCTAGAGTTCTGATAATTTAAGTTTACTTCAAATCTCCTTAGGCTAGGAACACATACTTGACGAACTTCAAAACAAGTAACCCGAGATGTGTCTTATGACTGTATGTATGTTAATTTGAATTTTGGCAAAACTTCCAACGTTTAAATATTATGTGTGTGTATGTGTGTGTACTTCAATATACCCTCAAGTTGATATTAAATTTATCAAATGTGCCATTACCGAATTTCGAACCGCTAATAAATTATTTTATGTAACCATTCTTCTCCCACCGAACCCGTTCTGCTTATGGGGTCAAACTGTCGATTCGTTCATGAGAATTCAATTCTCTGAATGAATCGACAGTATTAAGCCAAGATGCGTGTACGAAGGAACATTTTGTATGGCGTAGTGGACTTTTTGCATGCTAAAAACACAAACACCCACTTAGAGGCTTCGCAGCATATATGTTCACATACATGGATTTACTCAAAATTCGGAGTAGAACATTTCATGTGAGTTTTGTGTGTGTGGGTGTGTGTCTGTCTGTCCCCCCCTTATAACTTTTGATCCGCTCAATTTGCAGAGCCCAAAATTTCAGAATATATAAACAGTTATAGGCCTACAAAACTTAATCTTAATCTTCCTCCATCGTACCCTCCTATCCATCTCATACAAATTGTATGTGTGTGTGCATGTGTATGTGTGTGTGTGTGTGTGTGTGTGTGTGTGTGTGTGTGTGTGTGTGTGTGTGTTGTTTACAGAAATTTCTTGTTATTGATGGAAAGCTTGTTATTAGCTCTGAATTATATGTTAAAATTTGTAATATAAAAAATGTAAATGAGCTGTTGGTTTCCTAAATAAACAAATAAATAACACATATCCGCAATATTGCAGGAGTATATCGGAAAAGACGCAGTGATATGAGGCATAGAATCCACTCCCCTCAATTCCTCCATATCCAATTATCATTTGTATGTTTGTAATTTTGAATTACTTATCTTGTATGGTTTTCATTGTTTTATTTTTTTGTTTTTTTTTTATACTCGATTTTAATTTCTTAAATATTTAATTTCAAACTGCTGAAAAAATACATGTTTATTCATCAAAGTTACATATTATATTAAAAAACACATATTTATACATCATAGTTACATATTATATTACATAAATATTGCCCGTTCAACCCAATGGCTCTAGGAATACTCCGAGGATTTTGAAAATCTGCTTTGATATCCAAATTCTCATGTTTCATGATATGTAATGTTGTAGGGGATAACATAGAAGAGACCTTTCATAGTAGATATTCAAATTATTTGTAAACTAGCCAAAATATAAATTAACACCAACTAGGTAACTACTTGCATAACTACAAAGTGTATTAGAATCTCGCACAAGTTAATTTTGTCCACTTGTTGCATGTAACACATGAGATCCAACTGTTGGTGGCAATAGTATGTGTATAGTGTAAGAATACGTTCAATCTATGTATATTATAAATAAAAATAAATAAAAGTAAGTACCAAAATATATATCCTTAAATAAAATTTTTGATGATTTGAAAATATTTTGTTTTTCTATACAAAATATGTATGCCAGGATAGGATAGTGTGTCATTTCTATTTTTCCTACCCCGAATAGGTAAACAGCTTGATGTTATACATCTATTAATTATCAAACTATTAAAGTCCCCGTAGATATTTTGTATTCTGCCGTACAAATTGTATGATTCAACGTTGTCACTAAATTATATATTTTTACAAAAAAATGTCAAAAAAGGTTAGAGATGTACTATTATAATGTGTATATTTTTTATAGAAAATTATTATTTTTATTTTTTATACAAAATGAATATGTCCTTGTTAAACAAGTACATATACATCTTCGTACATTCCCTAAATTAAGCATAAATGCTTGTGCAGCAGTAGACAGTTCATCATTTTTCATATAATGAAATCAACTAGAAAAATATATTTACTATTTTTAGTATTAATATATCATTGTATTTCATGTAATATTTCAAAATGCTTAGAAAAAACCGAAATGATATTTTCTTGCTGTCTCAATTAAATATTTATACGATTCTTTAACCTTTGTGTGTGTGATGTATAAAGGTAAGCTTGTATCAGTCAAGCGGTCAGATTTATCATTATGGGGAAGAGGAACGTCCCTATTGCGAACCCTTGGGGAACTCCTAAAGTTGTAATTGGGTTAGATCTGAGGGATTTGAAACTATTTACTGCTAAGATGTGCTTTTGATACGATTACTGCTAATATGCTTTATTTTGTAGTTTAAATGTTCAATAATTTTTAATACTACACTAGCTTGAATAACGGACAATGACATTAAACATCATTTTATTTTTTAAACCAAACGAAGATATTGATTTTAATAATTATTTATGTATTTATTCATCTTCTTCTTGTAAATCAAATGCACAAAGGCGGGTTTATTGCCATATGACAATTTCTTCCAACCAACCCGCGCAACGTAAAGGCACTAAAGTTAAATTGGTACATTTAAAAGTAAAAAAAAATACAGATGAAAAAGATAAAAAAATGATAACACTTATTAAAGCAATGAGGAAAGAAAGATTGAAGAAGGAATTTCGCTATTTCCACCACCTGAAGGGGACTGTAAACGGCCCCTTCACAAAACGCTAAGTGAGCGACAAGAAAAAAAATGCATCGCACGAAAAGTAACTCATGGAGCCCTCTAGATTAACAATCTCGGCACTATAGTGCAAAAAAAACAATCAACAAATGTGAATGGAAGATTCACACTCGTGAACTGTCATTGATTTCAGAACTTTTTAAATGAGAAGCATGAGAGGTTTATTCAAGATCTCTGTAAAAAATAAATTAATAGCAATATAACAATAGTAAGATACCATAACTATGACAGAAATTAAATTGTTCTTCGAGATTACAAAATCCGCATGACCAATGGGGCCTTGAAGAGGCCCAAAAATATTGTAGAAATAATATTAATGAACTAAAAAATTTGAACAAAACTGATGTAATAGAATAAATAACAACAAATCAATTAAACAATAAAGTAAGCGGGATGAAAAATAAATAAAAACATTATATTGAAGACAGACCATGATAAATTGAATATATAAAATAAATCGAAGATTCAAAATGCATATCTTTCAATACTCACTTAAGGAAATTCATCATGTTGTTTAAACGATACGAAAAAAAGAATTTATTTTTAGTTTAGAATTTATTTTTGTTTTTTCCTTCAAATTATTTAGATAATGAGACCGCTGAAGATAATGCATCCCATTTCATTGAATCACTCACACCAAAATATTGATCCATAGTATGTTTTCTATACTATCCATGTTGATAACGAAATTTTACCAAAGTAATGAGCATTATAACTGTATATATATATATATATATATATATATATATATATATATATATATATATATATATATATATATATATATATATATATATATATATATATATATATATATATATATATATATATATATATATATATATATATATATATATATATATATATATATATATATATATAGTTTATATATATATATATATATATATAAACTTCCATACAATCAAAAAGTAAAGAATATAATGGCTGACTTAAGCCACTGCTATAAGCCAGGGTATTAGTGCATAAAGTGAGGTGGGCACATTCAATTTTTGAATATAAATCGGATATTAATGACACATCTATAGCAGTAAATGCACCTATGTACCTTTTTGTTTTTCTTAACCGCAGAGTCTGGTACACTATAAACGTACAATCAAAAAGTAAATAATATAAAAGCTGACACAAGCCACTGCTATATGCCAGATGATTAGTAAATAAAGTAAGGTAGACACAATATAAATCGGATATTAATGACACATCTATAGCAGTACATGTATGTAACTTTTTGTTTTTCTTAATTTAATTTCCTTTGTCAACAACATGATTTTTACTCCTCAATACCCCAAGGGGATGTCCAGCAATCAGGCAGCGTAGGAACCTACATACCCTCAAGCTTTTATACAAGGTCTTAAACAACCCCAATGCTCCAGTTTATCTTCTAAATCAATTTCACTTTCTCTCAGAACACGGGTTGCCTCTTCGTTCAAATACTGAAAGAACGCTCAGTATCCCAGTACACAATACTTCCTTTTTCACCACATCTTTTTTCGTACAAGAAGCCCGACTTTGGAATCACATAATGTCCTTACACACAACACTTAAATTTGTCTCCTTATCCTATCCTTGTCCCGGTTGTCCCCCCTTCTTCTATCTCCTTTGTTTATTAATTGTTTTATATTTAATTATATGTTTTATTCATATAAATTGTTGATACGTATCATAAATACAATATTTTTCACCAAATGAATAAAATTGCATTGATAAGGGAACTCAATAAAGGCATATTTGGTGAACGTTGCGCAAACGCATAAAGTGATCACGTTAACCAGCCGATGACAGGTCGTAAGCCCTGTATATGCCTTGAGCTCCTGGTTCTTCTGTAATATCCTAACTTCGTCTCTATTGACATGTTAAAAAGTTCGTCGATTGTATGATAATTGCCGCCCGTATGACGACATTCTTGTAATATGTAAGTTGATTGGTACATATTATCTTCCTTTATAATTCCTTCAGAAACAGCTGAAATTATATTTCCAATAATATGTATGTCCATATATGTACCTACTTTGGTAAGTGCGTTTTCTTTATATACGATTTGGAATTATTTGATTCATTTGATTAATTCTTCGATTTTGAAATCTATGTTGAGGACATAACAAAATCTTAGCACTATTCAGGACGACAACTTAGCACTATTCAGGAAACACCTAAAACTCACTTCTTCCGCGAGTCTTACAAAAACCCCTTATATATTCAAAGCGCCCTTGAGGTGAGGTTATCACAAAAACGGCGCTATAAAAATAATCCAAATTTATTATTATAACTAATTGAGGACACAGCAGAAGACGCTTCTGAAGAAAAAAAGTCAGAATATTCAAAATTTTAAATTGAGTATTTTTGTAGTTGATTTTTTTTATTCATTGAACTTTTTCCATGTCGGGATTCAATGATATTAATTTTATGACAAATTTTAACATCTCAATAGAGACGAAGTTGAATATTACCAGGAAATTAAGGCACCAAGAGGGCTTACGACTTGTGATCGGCTAGAATACGTGATCACTTTATGCGCTTGCGCAACGTTCACCAAATATGACTATGAATTCCATATCGATCCAATTTTTGAAAGTTCTATATATTTTAACCATGGAAATCTGTTCGTTTAATCACGAAAATAAACAATCCAAAAATGAATCAATTAATTCGGGCGCGATTCAGGTGTTTAAATATGTGTACACATACATTAGACATCTGCATACCTAAAAACATTAGCATACATAATAAATCTGCATTCATAACGCATCTGCATACATACATAAAAAACATTAGCAATACATAATACACCTGCATATTTTCAAGTAATATTATGTTTACCTCGGCTGCAGGATGAAACTTTATCTATAACAAAAACACAATATACATATTGTGATGTTGTATTTTTCATCCTGCAACTGATGGTATGGCCTATCAGCGGAGAAGTATAATTGGTTGTTAAATTATTATCTTAAATGTAAAACTGAAATGTATAGCTGTTAGTCTCCCAAAAAAATGTAAATAAAATAAATAAATAAATCTGTATTCATAACATATATGTTTAAATAATACATCTGCATACATAATAAATCTGCATTCATACCACATCTGTTTAAATACATAATACATCTGAATACATAATAAATCTGCATTCATAACACATCTGTTTATATAATACATCTGCAAACATAATACATCTGCATTCATAAAACACCTGATTAAATAATACATCTGCATACATAATGCTTATGTTCGAAGTCAACTAGAATACGCGTCACAAATTTGGAATCCCCAATATACTACCTATATAGAAAAAATTGAGAAAGTGCAACGCAAGTTTATAAGGTACCTTAACTATCGTACTTTCAATCAATTTGATACATACAAGGAAGCCCTGGACTTCCACAAACTTGCACCTCTGGTAAATAGAAGGTTATGTGCTGATCAACTTATGTTGTATAAAATATTAAATGGCCTCCTTGACTCCTCTTCTCTTCTATCCCAAATTAACTTTCACGCTCCCACTAGGTCAACACGGCAATCTACTCTATTTCATGTCCCAATAAGTAGCACTAATTTCGCAAAAAACAACTTCATATCCAGATCATGCCAATCCTACAACACTAAATTCAGCGAAATAGACCTTTTCAATATCAACCTTGTCTCCTTAAAAAAACAATTACATATACGTTCCTTATCTGAAATATAACGTAGTGGTGATGAGTGATGAAGGTCAGGATGGAACCCTATGTGTACAAGTAGGTCAAAGCGGCTCCTTTTTTTTTTTTTTTCCCAATGTCCCTCCCACAAAGACCACCTCCCACCCCCCCCCCCCTTTTTTCTTCAATTCGCAGACGTCTTTTTTCTTTTTGTTTTTTTTTTTGCTTCTCCTGTTTACTTCTTTGCTCTTGATATATATACATTTATTTTTATCCACTTTTCATGTTGAACATTAGCTCGTATCTATTATTTGTGAACCTTTAACTGGTGTATGTTATAATTGTTGTTTTCCTATGCATTTTATTCATTTGTATGTACTGTTGGTTTTCGATTGTAATAAAAAAAAAATAAAAATAAAATAAATAAATAAATAATAAATCTGCATTCATAATAAATCTGTTTATATAATACATCTGCATAAATAATACATCTGCATACATCAGGGGTCGGCAACCTGCGGAATGCGAGCCACATGCGGCTCTTTAGATGTATCGATTCACGAGGATAAAGCATTAATACTATCACTCAGCCACTTGTAATAGAATTTATAGGATTATTTTTGTAGAAAAGCAGTGTTATTATTCAAGTTATTTTTGGAAAAGAGGTATTATTTTTGAAAAAAGAGTGGTGTTATTATTCTCGGTATTTTTTGAAAAGGGGTGTTATTTTGGTAAAAAAGAGGTGTTATATTTCGCGTTATTTTTTAAGAAAAGGGGAATTATTGTTGTAGAAAAGCAGTGTTATTATTCCAGTTATTTTTGGAAAAAGAGGTATTATTATTGTAAAAAAATGGTGTTATAATCCACGTTATTTTCGGGAAAGGGATGTAATTTTGGTAAAAAAAAAAGAGGTGTTAATATTCAAGTTACTTTTTTGTAAAAGGGGTGTAATTTTGGTTGAAAAGAGGTGTTAGTATTCGCGTTATTTTTTGGAAAAAGGGTTTATTCTCGTAGAAAAGTAGTGTTATTATTCGAGTTATGTTTTGGAAAAGGGGTATTTTCTTAGAAAAAGTGGTGTTATTATTCTCGTTATTCTTTGGAAAAGGTGTATAATTTTGGTAGATAAGAGGTGTTATCATTCGCGTTACTTTTTTGGAAAAAGAGTTGTATTCTTGTAGAAAATCAGTGTTATAATTCCAGTTAATTTTTGTAAAAGGGGTTTAAATTTTGTAAAACAGTTCTGTTATTATTGTCTTTATCTATTAGAAAGGGGTGTAATTTTGGTGGAAAAGAGGTGTTATTATTTGCGTTATTTTTTGGAAAAGGGGATAATTCTTGTTTAAAAGCTGTGTTAATTCCTGTTGATTTTTGGAAACGGGGTATTATTTTTGTAAAGAAGTGGTGATTTTATCACGTTATTTCATGGAAAAGAGGCATTATTTTTGTAGAAAAGTGCTGTTATTATTTGCGTTATTTTTTGGAATAAAGGTGTTATTCTTATAGAAAAGCAGTGTTATTTTTCGAATTATTTTTTGGAAAAGAGGTATAATTATTTTTAAAAAATGGTGTTATAATTCTCGTTATTTTTGGAAAGGTATTTTTAAGGTATTACCAATTAAATAAATAAATTTGTAAAAAGGGTGTAATTTTGGTAGAAAATAGGTGTTATTATTCGCGTTATTTTTTGGAAAAAGGGTTTATTCTTGTAAAAAAGCAGTGTTATTATTCGAGTAATGTTTTGGAAAAGGGGTATTTTTTAGAAAAAGTGGTATAATTATTTTTTGGAAAAGGTGTATAATTTTGGTAGATAAGATTCGTCATCATTTGCGTTATTTTTTTGGAAAAAAAGTTATATTCTTGTAGAAAATCAGTGTTATAACTCCAGTTAATTTTTGTAAAAGGGGTTTAAATTTTGTAAAAGAGTGGTGTTATTATTGTGTGTATCTTTTGGAAAGGGGTGTAATTTTGGTGGAGGAGAGGTGTTATTATTCGCGTTATTTTTTGGAAAAAGGGTATTATTCGGGTAGAAAAGCAGTGTTATTATTCTCGTTATTTTTTTGGAAAAGGGGTGTAATTTTGGTAGAAAAGAGGTGTAATTATTCGCGTTATTTTTTAGAAAAAGGGTGTAATTTTACTAGAAAAGAGGTGTTATTATTCGCGTTATTTTTTTGGAAAAAGGGTATTATTCTTGTACAAAAGCAGTTTTATTATTCTCGTTATTTTTTGGAAAAGGGGTGTAATTTTGGTTGAAAAGAGGTGTTATTATTCGCGTTATTTTTTTGGAAAAGGGGAGTAATTTTAGTAGAAAAGAGGTGATATTATTCGCGTTATTTTTTTTTGGAAAAAGTGTATTATTCTTGTAGAAAAGCAGTGTTATTATTCGAGTTATTTTTTGTAAAGGGGTATAATTATTGTAAAAAAAATGGTGTTATGATTCTCGTTATTTTTTGGAAAGGGGTGTAATTTTGGTAGAAAAGAGGTGTTATTATTCGCGTTATTTATTGGAAAAGGGGCATTATTTTTGTAGAAAAGTGCTGTTATTATTCGCGTTTTTTTTTTTTTTTTTGAAAAAGGGTATTATTCTTGTAGAAAAAAAGTTGTATTATTCCAGTTATTTTTTCGAAAAAGGGTATTATTCTTGTAGAAAAGCAGTGTAATTATTCTCGTTATTTTTCGGAAAAGGGGTGTAATTTTGGTAGAAAAGAGATTTTATTATTCGCGTAATTTTTTTGGAGAAAGAGTTTTATTCTTGTAAAAAATCAGTGTTATAATTCCAGTTAATTTTTGTATAAGGGGTTTAAATTTTGTAAAAGAGTAGTGTTATTATTGTCTTTGTTTTTTGGAAAGGGGTGTAATTTTGGTGGAGGAGAGGTGTTATTATTCGCGTTATTTTTTGGAAAAAGGGGATAATTCTTATAGAAAAGCAGTGTTATTATTCCAGTTATTTTTTTGGAAAAAGGGTATCATTCGGGTAGAAGAGCAGTGTTATTATTCTCGTTATTTTTTGGAAAAAGGCTGTAATTTTGGTTGAAAAGAGGTGTTATTATTCGCGTTATTTTTTCGAAAAGGGGTGTAATTTTGGTTCAAAAGAGGTGTTATTATTCGCGTCATTTTTTTTTGGAAGGGTATTATTCTTGTAGAAAAGCAGTGTTATAATTCGAGTTATTTTTTGGAAAAGAGGTATTATTTTTATAAAGAAGTGGTGTTACTATTCTTGTTTTTTCTTGGAAGGGGCATTATTTTTGTAGAAAAGTGCTGTTATTATTCGCGTTTTTTTGGAAAAAGGGTATTATTCTTGAAGAAAAGCAGTTTTATTATTCCAGTTATTTTTTTGGAAAAGGGTATTATTCTTGTAGAAAAGCAGTGTTATTATTCTTGTTATTTTTTGGAAAAGAGGTGTTATTTTGGTAGAAAAGAGGTGTAATTATTCGCGTAATTTTTTGGAAAAGAGGTATAATTATTGTAAAACAATGGTGTTATAATTTTCGTTATTTTTTGAAAAGGGGCATTATTTTTGTACAAAAGTGCTGTTATTATTCGAGTTATTTAGTGGAAAAGGGGTGTTAATTTTTAAGAAAATCGATATTATCATAAGCGTGTTTTTTTTGGAAAATGAGTATTACTTTTATAATTTTATTGCGAAAAGTATTATTTTTGCGAAAACGTGGTGTTTCTATTCGCTTTAGTTTTTTGAAACGGGTTTTTATTTTTATAGAAAAGTGGTACCTATTATTATTTTTTGCGTTATTTTTTAGGAAAATAGGTTGTTATTTTTTTTAGAAAATGAGTATTATATTTCGCGTTATTTTTTTGGAATGAGGTGTTTTTTTGTGGAAAAGCGATGTTATTATTCGGGTTATTTTGTTGGAAAAAGGGTATAATTTTTTTAGAAAAGTGGTGTTATTATTCGCGTTATTTTTTAGGAAAAATGGTGTTATTTTCGTAGAAAAATGGTGCTATTATTCGCATTTTTTTTGGAAATGGGGTATTTTTTTTTGTATAAAAGTACGGTTATGATTCTCGTAACTTTTTGGAAAAGGGGTGTTATTTTTAAAGAAAAGTAGTGTTATTATTCTCGTTATTTTTTGGAAAAAGGGGGTGTAATTTTGGTATATAAGAGGTGTTATCATGCATAATAAATCTGCATTCATATTACATCTGTTTACATAATACATCTGCATACATTATATATCTGCATACATAATTCGTAAGTCTCCAGAATGTGGCAACTTGTTATTGGGTGCGTGTTAAATAATTATTTGACATAGCATCTGTAAGTTGCCCGAGAAGCTACATAAAGTAAAATAATATATCTGCATACATAATTAATCTGCATTCATAAAACATCTGTTTATATAATACATCTGTATACATAATACATCTGCATACATAATATATCTGCATACATAATATGTCTGCATACATAATATCCATTCATAATACATCTGTTTAATAATACATCTGCATACATAATACATCTACATACATAATATATCTGCATACATAATCTCTATATTATAAAACATCTGTTTATATAATACATCTGCATACATAATATATCTGCATACAAAATATATCTGCATACATAATACATCTGCGTACATTATTCATCTGCATATAAAATAGTGATAGACAAAATATAGTGGGTCAATTGTGTACCCAGTTAACACATTTATGTTTTGAACGAAAGAATAACTTATACATATTAACTAGTTTGGTGTGACGTATAAACTACCTCCGAATCATTTTTATTTATAAATAAACACAGTGATAAAATTAAATCGTGGTTTTGGAGGTAAAAATATAATAATACAAGACTTAATAAGTAATAATATAAATATGATAACGCACATACACTCTTATACTTTCCATTAATGTGTCACAAAGAAAATATGTTTCAATAAGGGCTCTTTTAGCTCGAACGAATTCTCATAATATATATTACATATTTTCTTCGCCTCGATACGCCCATGACTTTTTTCGGTAGAAGTATTCAACTCCTTAAGGGGGCGACTGCTGCCAACGTACCTACTAGTATTTTTTCAATTTGATATTACATCATTACTACAAAACGAATCATTTAAAAAAAATAACTTAGTTAATTTGGATATTAATAAAGAAAAATGTACATTTACTTTTAATTATGTTCTGTACATATTCTTGTAGAAACTCAGAAACATACTCCTACCAGTGCGTAAACAGGCCTCGTCTATCGCTAACCCGATACGAGATGCGTAGTCTACATATAATATATGTGCAAACACAACACAATGATGTTTCCTATGACGATGATTCACGGCGATATTATGCACTACGTAGTCCAAATGACATGCGTTCGAGGTCGCCGGCAAACATAGCGGTTACACGGTGGGGATGGAGGAAGGAACGAGACGCGTGATTAGTATTCACGTCAAAATGTATATACCGATCCAAACAGTCACCAACGAAAACTAACTAATAAATTTGCTAGTCATTGTTAGAATAATAATAGCCCAAAACATGTGAAACAATTTTTTATACATCATTAGACAAATTGTTAGATCTTTGTTTCTTAATAATTTTTGATTTTTTTTTTAATTTGTATTGTTGTACATATATATTGAGAAAAAAATGGCGCATGTCTAAAAAATCATTCCACGTGGTTTTGGATACTTTATGAAGCGTTTTTACAAAAAAATAAACTAACGTCTATCAAATTGTCGTAACATTCTAACAAATGATTAACAAATTTGTTAGAAAGGTTGCGTTGGTGACAACTATATATAGGTACGCTTCTAAGTTCACACAGGTGAAGATTTTGTGTTTAATATTATTGATGAATAGGTTATTATAATTATTGATAATATTACTGTATCAGGATACCTCGTAATCCAGGATTAACTATCTTCAGTGGTTTATGTTTCTATATTATAATATGTAGCTTCCATCAATAATAATCCGGGATTGGCCAATTATCTGTCTATTGTGGTCGACAGGTTATTATCTACACGGAACACCGACCCGAACAATGAAAGGTCCACCCGGATGACTTTTTCTGGGATTAATATGTATTAGAGAAAAATTGATTTTTTTATTTATTAAAAAAAGGCATTGTCCTAGAATTAAATTTTTAACAATATAACATAAGTACCTATTATAACTTAATCAGCCCACCTTTAATTTCATGTTACATGTACTCACTGCTGGTAACAAAACAATGAATTATTCCTGTCTAATGTGGCTCCTGAAAAAGGTCCTGCAGGTTAAGTCTGTAAGTAGATCTCGACCGATAAATGGCGAGATTAACTGTCAAAATATCGACTAGTCGATATTTTGACAGTTTTGGTAGTCACTAAGCAGATAACGCGTCGAATCGTTCTCGCCCACTTATTTGACGGCGAGATTGGGTCGACATCGAGTCGAGAGACAAATCTAAGGCCGCTATGTTGAATTAAATGTCATTTTTTACGCAAACAATGCCGAATTTCATATTTATTTTGAGAATAATTATATAAACGGGTTAAACGACGCCGTTTAAGAGATTCTTCAAACCCCTTAAATATTCCGCGTAATTCATTTATTGCTAATTACCGCGTAATAAAAGTTTTATATGGTTATATATTTATTGGAAATATGCGTCCGTAAATGTTTACCGTAGGTATAGATTTGAAATAATTTTTGATTTAGAGAAAGTATTCTTGTAAGTTATTTTATCACATATGTATTTTAAAACTTAACAAAAGAAAATTCTGCGTAGTTTTTAGTAAAAAAAATAACAAGTTGCTGTCATCACACTTGATAAATTCATCGAAATATAATTAAAAATAATTTTTAAAATTACTCTCAAAACATTCAATAAACACAAAAGAAACTTAATTTAATCGTATTATAACTTGCTTTCGTGCTTACAAATATGACCATATTATATTTATTTAACAAATTTATGTAAACAAATTTGGCCTTTATTCAAATCATGGGGAAAATATTGTGTATTGCCATAAATGATAATTCAAAAATGTACCGCAAGCTAGCCTAACGGCGACAAATACTAATAAGTGCATTTACGAACTCGACAGCGCTTAGTGACTATGAATTGTCTGAGGCTGCCTTGTTTCAACAAAAGTATCGGTAATAGTTTAGTTAAAATATTTTTTATATAAAATTGATCAAAATAAAGTGATTTGACGGCATTAAATATAAGCAACCGAAAGTATTGAAAAATGTTAAGCATTTTAACTATACTATAAATTTAATTTTTGTTCGAAAAACACAGCCTGAGTGGCATTAGTGTTTTTTATTTTTGTCAAAAAAGTTTTTTTTCATATTGGGAAATTGTCTTCGTCTTCTTCTTCCTCGCGAATTAGGTCATTTGACCTGTTTGTGATTTTGGACTATCCTGAGAGGAGGAGATCCAGGAGGTCCTTCCATCTCTTTGCAGGTCTTCCGCGTAATCTTCTGTTGTTGGGTATTGCTGTCTTAACAATTTTGACAATTCTACTGTCGTACATGCGTTCGATGTTCTCTCCAGAAGCGTCTTCTGCTGTGTCCTCAACACTGCATATAGACCCAATAGTCTCATTTCTGATGCGGTTCCTGAGGGATCTTCCTGCAATGAAGCGTAAGGTCTTCATTTCAGCCACTCTAATACAGAATTTTTTAAGTTGGGGTCGGCTCTAACTACTATCCCATATGTTATTGGTTACGCAAAGTTGGGTACACACGCATATACACACACACACACACACACCTTTCCTATCCTATCCTAGTTTACCTCGGCCTAAAAACAACCTACCTACATACCTGCCAGCTATATGCAAAAAAGTATTGTTGCATATAAATTTTCTCATTATATCAACTGTCATCTTGACTGAAATTAATTAACTTGTGAATTACTAGTGAAGTGTCAAAGTTTTCATACTGTGCTGTGAATGTGGTGAAAAGATTACAGAACCAGCGCAAATAAATATCGAGGCAAGGTAATTCCCTATACCTTCATCTTTTCATAGGGCGGACACACGTCTTGTATATTCTGACTATTGCTTGTGGTAAGCATGTGTTTATTTATCGATGCAGTAATTTATAATCAACCAGCTACAAATTGTTTGTAAAAAACTATAAGTAAATATTTTCAGTATTTTTGTTTCCTTGTTTATGACAAATCCATTCAAATTTATCTTCGAAAAAAGATGGTTCGACTTATAAGGACCCACTTCACCTCATCCAACTTATTTATTTCCGATAGTAATCTAAAATCATCTAAACTTTGAAAGTAAGAAACAGTGTTTGAAAAGAATACGAAAGACACAAAAGGAAAACTTATAAGATAACTTTTTCTTTCTTTATCAAGTCCAAACTTATGTTACATGTTACATATTATTATTGTGCTGACATACTATTTGTTGGTTTTAATTCTATTGTTTGATGTTAATAGCTTGATGATAAGTTTGACGTTGTGTTACAATGGCATAATGTATTCCTTTATATTTTTCTTTTCCTTTTAATACGTCTTAATAAGCCGGGAGATCAAGTTGATGGTTCGGCTGCTGAAGTTCTAATTCTTTAGCGAGTCCTGAGTGTGACTGTGGTGCTCCTCATCAAACCGTACAACACATAGTCCACGAATGCAGTGTACGACGATATCATGGTGGCGAAAGTGACTTTATCACGGCCACTGCATCGGCTGCTGCCTGGCTTGATGACTTGGATATACCTATACCTGTGACGAGCACCCTGCGTGTGACCTACCATATATATATTTTTACTTTTGAAGTGCCTAGTGCTGTTTTTCTTTTCTTAATATGCCATATAGTATTCAGCCAGTACAGCATGAATTCAATAAATTTGAGAGTATTACAACTACAGAAGTACACAAAATACTGTCTGAACTAAAGAGTAAGAACTCAAGAGGTACTGACTTAATATCATCCAAAATATTAAAGGCATGCCGTGATAATCTTAAATCACCCATAACTCACATATGCAATTTGAGCCTCAATAAAGGATCATTTCCAAATCACTTGAAAGAGGCTGTTTTGTGCCCAATATATAAGGGTGGAAATAAGGAAGACATAGGTTGCTATAGGCCAATAAGCCTCCTAAACTCATTGTCAAAAGTTATCGAAGTAGCTGTAAAAAATAGACTTACAGAATTTCTGGATAAACATAAAATATTGTCCGACCTGCAGTTTGGATTCCGTAAAAATATGGGTACCCAAGAGGCAATAGGATGTCTGACGGCGCGACAGGTTAGCATACTAGACAAGGGGGATAGATGCATCACAGTCTACCTTGACCTTGCCAAAGCTTTCGATACGGTCTCACACAGGTTACTGCTGTCAAAGCTAGCTGAAATGGGAATTTGTGGAGCAGTATATCGTTGGTTTACTGATTATCTTTTTGGCCGCGTACAAAAGACTAAAATAGGGGACTACTCTAGCGATAAGTCTGAAATCCAGTTTGGGGTGCCTCAGGGAAGTGTTTTAGGGCCAGTTCTGTTCCTGATCTATATAAATGGCCTGATGAAGCTCAATATGATGGATGGAGACATTGTATCATTTGCAGATGACACAGCAGTTATTTTTAGTGATAAAACATGGGACGGCGTACATAAAAAAACTGAGCAAGGCCTTAAATTGATTAAAACTTGGTTGGACAATAATCTACTTACACTAAATACAGACAAAACTGTTTACATGACCATGAGTATAACGAACAGAGACGATGACTATCTAAAGACCAAAAACTTGAAAATACATTCCTGTTTACAGAATCCCTCAGACGATGGTACACCTTATTTATGTGAATGCCCGAGCATTAAAAAAGTCAAAGACACTAAATACCTTGGAATAATTATAGATGAAAGACTTGACTGGAAACAACACATACAAAACACATCTGATAAAATAAGGAAAACTGTATTTATATTCAAGGAAATAAGAAACATGCTATCTCTAAAAACATTAAAATCTATTTATTTCGCTCTTGTACAAAGTATACTAACATATGGAATATTGGGTTGGGGGGGGAGCCACCTTAGCTGCCCTAGATCCGCTTATTAAAAGCCAAAAAGCCGTTGTAAGGGTCATAAATAAAAAACCATATAGACATCCATCGGACCAACTGTTTCGCGAATTTGGTGTACTTGACGTTAGACAAATATACACAAAAACAATTGTACTACATTACAACAAGCATCAACATCTGCTGATACCATTGTCTCATCAACTTACAACGAGATGTCGCAACGAAAAGCATTATAAGGTGCCCAGGACCAGAACAGAGTTTGCACATAGGCACTTCTCGTTTTTGGCACCCAGGCTGTTTAACTCGGTTCATGATAAAAACTTTAACCTGAAGAAGTTTATTGGTAATCCTGCACTTAAAGGATTGTTGACGGATTGGCTATTAAAAATGGGAAGAAAAGATACTGAAAAGGTACTTACCTATGTCCCTGCCTAGTGCACAGATGAACAGGGTATGTACGTATGTGGGTGAGCGCGTGTGTATATGTGTGTGTGTGGTGTGTGTGTGTGTGCGTGCGTGTGTGAGTGTGTGTGTGTGTGTGTGTGTGTGTGTGTGTGTGTGTGTGTGTGTGTGTGAGGGTGTGTGCGTGTGGGTGTTTGGGTGTTGGTGTGTGGGTGCAAAACAGACCACACTATATCTGATATTTTTGTTTTGTTTTGTTTTGTTTATATATATATTGTTTATTTATTTTTTTTTTTTTTCTCTCGCCTTATTGATTGATATATTTTTGTTTACTTATATATAAACCATTGTTTTGTTTTATTTTCTGCTTTATTGCTTGATGTACTATTCTTGATTACCTATAGTTATATAAATCATGTTATATAGAATGCATACTGTCACAAAACTGAATGAAATACGAAAATATTGTATAAATATGTATATTAATGTGATTGTGAAATATTCCACCTCGGTACAGGCTAAGCCTAGTGAGGTGGATATATATATATTTAATATGTAAAAAAGATTTTGTAAATTATAATAAATAAGTGAATAAATAAATATGCCATACGAAATAATAATAATCCATCTGTCGATTTGTTCAAGAGAATTTATTTCTCTTAACATATCGACAAAGTATCAAGCCAAGATATGCAAGATTTGTATGCAGGGTCTATATTTTTCACCGTTTTCCCAACTATGAAATCAAAAAACACCAACATAGAACTCTCAGATTTACTCAGAATTCGAAGTAGAACATTTTGCGTATCTGTGTGTCCGTCCCCCCTAATAACTTTTGATCCAATCAATTTACAGAGCCCAAAATTTCAGAAAATATAGACAGTCATAGACATAAAAAACTTTTTCAGAATTTTGAATTTTTGTTTCAGTCAGGGTGTATCAACTTTTGAATTTTTACTTTATTTTTCCATATATCAAAAAAACTATAAAGGCTAGAACGTTGAAAATTGGTGAAAATATAGACAAATAAAAAATCTCAAATTAGTTTTATCAAAAACATTTTTTTTTAAGATAAATATTTTTTATGATAAATTTATGTATTTAACTGCCTATATTTCAAATTTATTTAAAAATATCGGAAAAAGCGGAAACACTCTAACAAGATAATTTAATTTTCTATAAAAAATATGAATATTTTAGATTTATATCTCAATTTTTTTTTACCTATTTTTATAAAAAAAAATTATTTAGTGACGACATCGTTTCATACAATTTGTAAGGTAGTACACACTACACAATATCTCACTCAACAGTTTGATACAGCTACTTAATCTACCAACATACATCATGCTGTTTTGATATTCTGGGTAGGAAAAACCGACTGATTTTCACACTATCCTATCCTGACCTATATGTTATATATAGAAAACAAAATATCTAAAAATATTTATAAATTTGTGTTGAAGTGTTTATAGTTTGGTACGTATTCTACAATTATGTATACTATCGCCATCGACAGTTGGATCTCATGTATTACATGCAATTCTAGTGAATTAAGTCGAATTATAACTTCAAATTTGGTACATTTTGTCCAGTGCTATAGCCTCCTGGACAATGGATTTCCAAGCCTCCATGTTAGCAGCAGCGAACTCCCAGTCATCACAAGTATTCAGTTCATCACCCTGACCAAACTTCAGAGCACATCCTCTGGGAATGCTCTCACCCAAATGTGTCCTACAACAGAACGGAGCCCCCCGCTGCTGTCCGTGAGCCTCTTCAAGGTCCCATTGGGCATGCGGATTTAGTGGTATCTAGGAAGAACTTTACAGCCTTCAAATTGTTTTGCCATGGCTATAGTGCCTTTCTATCTGCTGAATAAAAAAAAATGAAATTCCAGAGTGTCCTTGGTCAACTCTCTGATGCCCAGTTTTACAGTCACAGGCTTGAAGTACTCTCGCGAAAATCCATGTCTGTGAATATTATTTTCACCGACGTTGATTGTTATTTTTTGCACAATTGTGCCAAGACCACGAGTCTAGAGGAGCTTCTAGAGCTACTCTTCGTGCCATGCGTTCTTTGTCATTCTTACTAGCGTTCTGCGAAGGGGCCGTTTCCAGTCCCATATGCGGAGCGGGTGGAGGTGGACGTAGCTAATTGTTCAGTACTTTCAGATCTCGGTTGACATTGTCCATCAATCTCTGCCTCGAATATTTTTATTATTGCATATGCGCAAACATTGGATTTTTTTCCCTGTCGGGAGTCAAAGGTATTTTTTAACAGATTTTTAATTATCTCAATAGAGACAAAGTTGGAATATTTACTGTAGGAGAAGAGGGAAATCAAGGCACCTACAGGGCTTACGACCTGTCATCGGCTGGTTTACGTGATCACTTTGTGCGCTTGCGCAACGTTCACCAATTATGCCTTTTTAATGAGATCCCTATCAATTCAATTTTGAAAGTTCTATATATTGTAATACTGAAATTCTTTTCGCTTGAAAATAAGGAATTTTTACTATAGCCATCAATGTGTGAAATTATGTGGAATTTTTACTATAGCCATCTATGTGTGAAATTTTGAATTGATAGGGATCTCATTAAAAAGGCATAAAATGTGTAAATATTCCAACTTCGTCTCTATTGAGATAATTAAAAATCTGTTAAAAAATCTCTGCCTCGGTCTTCGCAGAGGTCTCTTGCCCACGGGGTTATTTTGGACGTTTGGTGGCGGCTCTTTCCTATCTTGACATGCATGTATTGTATAGTAAACGAAATATCTTCAAATATTGACAATATACAAAACAGTCGTAAGACCTGCAATGTTATACGGATCTGAGTGCTGGACAATATTAAAAAAAGCACGCACAACAACTGCACACGACCGAAATGAAGATGTTGCGCTGGGCAGGTGGTGTGACACGCCTTGATAGAGTTCGCAACGAGTACGTCAGAGGATCTTTTAAGGTAGCCCCAATAGAGGAGAAACTGAAAGAGGGCAGACAACGATGGTATGGCCATGTCATGCGAAGGGAAGATACCTACTCCGTCAAAACTGTGCTCGGTATCCCCTCAAAACCACGAGGAAGAGGCAGACCGCCGGCGACATGGTGGACGAGTGTCGAGAGGGAGCTGGCGGCACAAGGTGTCCCACAGGAGACGACCCAGAGTCGCAGATCATGGCAACTGATGATTAGGAGGCCCGACCCCGGATGAACTGGGATAGAGGGGCAGGAAATGATGATGGTGAGTGACAGTTGGATCTCATGTGTAACATGTAACTAGTTTATACCTATATAAGTGTAAACTTCCACTATGTTACGAAAAAAAATTGTACCTAATTATCAAAAATAACTGCTAATACATTTTGTCCAAATGTTCAAGTCGTACAATAATTTCATATTTTAATTATCAAACTTTGTAGATTTGTTGAAGAGAATATATTTCTCATAATGAATCGACAGTATTTCTAAGCCAAGACGCGGGTATTACGAAGGAACTTTTTGTATGGCGTAGTACACTTTTTGCATGCAAAAAACACCTAATTACAAGCTTCGCAACATGTCTCATTCGCAGCATTGCTTCAGTAACAATGCCGGATCTGGCATTTTAGCGAAAATGTTTTTTTTTATTTTTTATTTTCAAGGCATTGCATCCTATTGCATCAATTGTTTTTATTACATAAAATTATTATATGAATATAATTAAGGTTTTAAAATCAAAAACTGTTAATTTTATAAGGAAAAATCATCAAAATGATTTTTTTTTTATTTCAATGTCCTATTTAAATTATGATTCCCGGTGGAGACGGTTTTAAATTGTTTTCAGTCTGTATCTGTGAGACGATAAATATCATAAGTCTCCAGAATGTGGCAACTTGTTTTTATTACTTTTAATAGGGTGAATTGCCATATAATGAAGCAATAAAAATAGTAGTACATCTCCAACTTTTTTTGAACAATTTTTATAAAAATTGAATTTAGTGACGACATTGTTTCATACAATTTGTAAGGCAGTATACACTACACAATATCTACGAGGACTCTCAATAGTTTGATACTCAATCTCCATACATACATACATACCATCAAGCTGTGCATATTCTGGGTAAGAAAAAACGACTGACACCAATACAATCCTATTCTGACATATACAAGACATGATTCTATATAAAAACAAAAATATCTTAAAATATTCAATAATTTATGGTTTATAGTTTGGTACGTATTCTTCAACTACACATACAATAGCAATCGAAATTTGGATCTCATGTGTTACGTGCAACTAGTGCATAAAGTAATCACTTGTATATTCACTATGCATTGTACGGTTATTGGCAAATTGCTTTAAAAATCAAATCAAAGCAAATTTGGTTGTTTCGTGCAAACTGACTCTCTCTTACAAAATTCCTCAGTTATTTTCCAATATACATACCACGAGTATCAAAGACCACACAATCTAATTCATTTGCGACAGTTAGACCGAGGTAGATCTCTAAACACTGATTGACTCTTTCAATTCTAGAAAAAGTTACTAATTTCTTCCGGTGATTCCCGACCCTAATGAGTCCTTTCAACCCTTGCTGGTCTTATCTCGCCTGCCATACACCACACAAAGGGAAAACTACGAGGTTGTTAAAGGAAAGGTTTTTAGTTATCATTATTTAATAGGTCGAATTCAGAACAATAGCATATTAATTCTATATTTTGGTTTGAATAGATAATCTTTTCGTGCTACAATTAAATTATTACCTACTTATATATGTTGTTTTATACCTACAACGAGTATCCTTTCTTCCTTTTACGAACTCGATAAGAGAGCCTTTGACCGTCAGTTTCTATAATACAGTCCACATATTTTACTAAAGATAAAGTCATTTATAAGAACAAAAGATATTTTGAAACTAGTGAGTGGTAAAAAGCTGCGTAGTGCAGTTAGTTTGAGTGGTATATTTATCAATGAACAAACCAATGCAATTTAACACTGTTTTTTTACGTTAATCAATACATTTACAATAATTATAACAAATTATTTTACTTAAATTTCGCACGCGTATTCTATACAGATAATACCAAGTTTGACATAGTGTGAACGCTTTCAAGGTTAAACGATGAATTATCGAATATTTATAGAATATACAAAATTGCACTGACTTCTGGGTTTTTCGAGGCCTCGGGTACAATTAACTGCGAAGACAAAGTTTTTCCCTGTTTCTTCAGTATGATTTCGTGCTACAGTAAACGTATTGACGGAAATCTTTGACCGTTTGATCAATTAATATATAGAATATAGGGATTTCTGCCCAGACCGAATTTCGCTTATAGTAAAATGATATAGTATTTCGCTTATAGATGGGTCGTTGGCAGAGTGGTTAGCGCGCTGGGTTAGTAATGCAATGGTCGCGAGATCGAATCCTGCATCGACCGAATTCGATCACCTATGGCACAAGCATTTATGCTTATTTTATGGAACGTAGGAAGATATATTTAACAAGGATATATTCGTTATAAAAAAAATATACTAAAAAGTCTGTAATGAAGAAGTGTACGTAGATACTTGTTTCAATGACCTGTTCATAAAAACTTTCCATTATGTTTTTTTTATTTATTTATTTTGGAAACCAAACATTTCAGTTTTCTCATTATTAAATTATATAGAATTTACAAAATTGCATTGATACGGTAACTCAAAAAGAAGGCATAATTGGTGAACGTTGCGCAAGCGCATAAATTGGTCACGTCAACCAGCCGATGACAGGTTGTAAGCTGCCTTGAGTTCCTGGATCTTCTATAGTATTTTATCTTCGTCTCTTTTAATATGTTAAAAAAATGTCGAAATAAAACTTTGTCTTTTGAACATGAGAAGTTCCTTAATATACATATGTAGACCTATTCTGTGATACTAAACATCATCAACTCGCTCAAAAATTGGAAACAAGAATTTCATTTCACTTTACACAGCACACACGCAAGCACACATGCAAGTAAAATGTACTCATATACCCACACAACCACCCACACACACATACATTGAGCTTTTAATATTTGTATAAAGAGAAGATTATTGATATTGTTACTAGTTGCATGTAACACATGAGAACCAGCTGTCGATAGCGATAGTATGTATAGTTGAAGAATAAGTACCAAACTCTAATCCCATAAATACAAATTATTTAATATTTTAAGATATTTGATTTTCTATACAACACATGTACCTACATATGTATGTATGTCAAGATAGCATAGTATGGAGGTCAGTCCTTTGATCCTACCCAGAATATGAAAACAGAATGATGGTATGTATGTATGTTTGGAGATTAATATCATTAGATAGTGTGTGTAGGCGATTGCCATACAAATTGTATGAAGCAATGTCGTCACTAAATTCAATTTTTATAAAAATTATTAAAAAAAATTTGAGATATGCTAATACAATGTTATTATTTTTTATAGAAAATTAAATTTTCTAGTTGGGGTTTTTTCGGCTTTTTCCAACTGTCGATTTGTTCAGGAGAACTTTGTTCTCTTAACATATCGACAATGTATCAAGCCAGAATACGCGAGAATTGTATGGAGAGGTCTACTTTTTTCACGGCTTTTCCAACTTTGAAGTCAAAAAACACCAACTTAGAGGCTTCGCAGCATATATGTTCCATACACGGATTTACTCAGAATTCGGAGTAGAACATTTCGTGTGTCTGTGTGTGTGTGTGTCTGTGTGTCTGTGTGTCCCCCCCCCCCTTATAACTTTTGATCCGCTCAATTTACAGAGCCTTAAATTTCAGAATATATAAACAGTTACAGGTCTACAAAACTTTTATACTCGGAATTTTGAATTTTTGTTTCAGTCAGGGGTTATCAACTTTTGAATTTTTATTTTATTTTTCCATATATCTCAGAAACCATAAACGGTAGAACGCTGAAAATTGGTACAAACATAGACAAATACAAAATATCAAATAAGTTTTTTCAAAAAAATTCCAGGGTTTCTCAAACATTTTTTATTAAGAAAAATATTTTTTTTATGATAAATTTATGAGTTTAACTGCCTATATTTCCAAAACTTTTACAATTATCGAAAAAAGCCGAAACACCCCAACTAGATAATTTAATTTTCTATAAAAAATATTAACATTGTAGTAGAAGATCTCAATTTTTTTTTAACAATTTTTTTAAAAATTGAATTTAGTGACGACATCGCTTCATACATTTTGTATGGCAGTCGCCTATACACAATATGTAAGAAGACTTAATAGTTTGATACTTCATCTCCAAACATACATACATACCATCATGCTATTTGCATATTCTGGGTAGGAAAAAGGATCTTCCTCCATACTATCCTATCTTGACATACATACCTACATATGTTGTATAGAAAACAAAATATCTGAAAATATTCAATAATTTGTATCTATGGGTTTATAGTATGGTACATATTCTTCAACTATACATACTATCGCTATCGACAGTTGGATCTCATGTGTTACATGCAACTAGTTCGATATTTAAAAAAAAATTGGAAATATAGGCAGTTAAACTCATAAATTTATCATAAAACAATATTTTTCTTAATAAAAAATGTTTGAGAAACCCTAGAATGTTAAAAAAAAAACTCAATTGAGATTTTGTATTTGTCTATGTGTATACCAAATTTCAGCTTTCTAGCTTTTATGGTTTCTGAGATATGTGAAAAAATAAACCAAAATTTCAAAAGTTGATAACTCCTGACTGAAACAAATATTCACAATTCTGAGTATAAAAGTTTTGTAGGTCTATAACTTTTTAAATATTCTGAAAATTTGAGCTCAGTAAATTGAGCGGATCAAAAGTTATAAGGGGGGGACGGACACACAGACACACAGACACACACACACACACACACACACACACACACACACACACACACACACACACACACACCCTCACACACACACATACACACACACACACACACACACACACACACACACACACACACACACACACACACACACACACACACACACATACACACACACACAAAACTCACATAAAATGTTCTACTCCGAATTCTGAGTAAATCCATGTAAGGGAACATATATGTATGCTGCGAGGACTCTAGTTGGTGTTATTAGCTTGCAAAAAGTCCACGACACCATACAAAATTTTCCTTCGTACACGCATCTTGGCATAATAATGTCGATTCATTAAGAGAATTGAATTCTCATGAACGAATCGACAGTTGGATTATTTTACTATACATAATATTATATTATTCATACATTTCAAGCTTTATTTCGAAAATAAAATAAATGAAACAATTTCAACTCACAAATGATTCAAAGTACCTACCTATCTAATATAATCTTTTATTAAATACTTAGGTACTGTTTTGTTAGACTTGTCAGGGTGGTTGGGTTGGGTGTAGGGGTGGTTTTTTGTTTAGCTTCATGTCTAAGTCTGTCAACAATGTATGTATCTATTATTTGAATGCGATCAACCGCCATTGTATTTTCCGATGTGAGAGGCGTGTAAATACCATGTCAGCAGATCCGGATTTATGTATCTATGAGTCAACGGTAGGAGACATTTGAAAAACATAAAATAACCTCACCTAACCTAACCTTACTTCACCTTACATAGTTGTGGTTTATTGGATTGTATAGATAAAACCCTTGTCCAAATGCACATTTTAAATGTGAGGTACGCGAGGTAGTGTGCGCTCTTCGGTTCACGATTCTCGAAACGTATCGAAATCTAACCTAAACGGAAATGATCATAGGTCAATAGGTGTAATGACCTCAAGGATCACATCTTGGACCCCTTCTATTTAATATTTAATACATTTATGACCTAGCCTAGTCACATTTAATCATATCCTAATCAAACATGACCTAAAATAAACAAAAATAATAATAGGTGTTTTGTGGGGTTCACATATTGGACTCCTGGGGGGAATGTCCGGTCAAGCGATAGAATCGAAACCCTCATGTTTGCCCATATCATGGATATAATTATATTAAATTATTCATATGATAATCCATGATATGGGCAAACAGGGTTTTGATTCCATCGCTTGACCGGACTTGCCCCCTGCTCTTCGATATTTACATGAATTATTAACAAGAACAGTTTGCGTTGCTAAACTGTGTGCATTTGGAGGACACGTGCCTTGAATTCAACACGTGTTTTTAAGTGCATTAGCGCAACAAACTACTGCCTAATTCGAGGCAGTACTTGCCTCCTAATGAACACGGAAAGGTAAACGCACCATCAGATAACTACTTGGTGCCAATAGTGAATTATAAATTTGGGCAAAGATTTTTTGTATATACTGCACCTCCAATTTTCGGCTTTAGTGGCTCAGTTAGTTGGGTATCTGAGTGCTGATCCAAAGGTCCCGGGTTCGATTCCCGGTGGAGACGCAGTTTTTAATTGTGTCTGGATCTGTAAGACGATTAGTATCGTAAGTCTCCAGAATGTGGCAACTTATCATTGGGTACGTGTTTAATTAATATTTGACGTAGTACCTGTTAGTTGCCCGAGAAGTAATATTAAAATAAAATAAAATAGTAAACTGCCACCGCATCTCAAAGGGTTAACACAACTTAAAGGTCGTGGTACCAAATGGTTACTTGATGTGGGTAGAACACAAAATGAAATCAATATCCCAATAATAATTTCTTGAAATAATATTATTTATGTTACTGTTCTAATATGTGTAATTATCTATCAAATTAGTTTTCCAATTGTTTTAAGTGTTTTTTTTATTTTGTTGAAAGAAATGTAATAACTTCACAAATGTACAGGTAGCTGCTTCAGAACAGATTTATTTTAGTGAAACAGCTATCTTATACTTGTATGGTGATTAAATAATGTAAGAAATGTAATAAATTCACAAATGTACAGGTAGCTGCTTCAGAATGGATTTATTCTAGGGAAGGAGCTATCTTATACTTGTATGGTGATTAAGTAATGTCAGAAATGTAATAAATTCACAAATGTACAGGTAGCTGCTTCAGAATGGATTTATTCTAGTGAAGGAGCTATCTTATACTTGTATAGTTATTAAATAATGTAAGAAATGTAATAAATACACAAATGTCCAGTAGCTGCTTTAGAACAGATTAATTGTAGTGAAACAACTATCTTATACTTGTATAGTGGTTATAATGTAAGAAATGTAATAAATTCACGAATGTAGAGATAGCTGCTTCAGAACAGATTTATTTTAGTGAAACAGCTATCTTATACTTGTATGGTGATTAAATAATGTAAGAAATGTAATAAATTCACAAATGTACAGGTAGCTGCTTCAGAATGGATTTATTCTAGGGAAGGAGCTATCTTATACTTGTATGGTGATTAAGTAATGTCAGAAATGTAATAAATTCACAAATGTACAGGTAGCTGCTTCAGAATGGATTTATTCTAGTGAAGGAGCTATCTTATACTTGTATAGTTATTAAATAATGTAAGAAATGTAATAAATACACAAATGTCCAGTAGCTGCTTTAGAACAGATTAATTGTAGTGAAACAACTATCTTATACTTGTATAGTGGTTATAATGTAAGAAATGTAATAAATTCACGAATGTAGAGATAGCTGCTTCAGAACAGATTTATTTTAGTGAAACAGCTATCTTATACTTGTATGGTGATTAAATAATGTAAGAAATGTAATAAATTCACAAATGTACAGGTAGCTGCTTCAGAATGGATTTATTCTAGGGAAGGAGCTATCTTATACTTGTATGGTGATTAAGTAATGTCAGAAATGTAATAAATTCACAAATGTACAGGTAGCTGCTTCAGAATGGATTTATTCTAGTGAAGGAGCTATCTTATACTTGTATAGTTATTAAATAATGTAAGAAATGTAATAAATACACAAATGTCCAGTAGCTGCTTTAGAACAGATTAATTGTAGTGAAACAACTATCTTATACTTGTATAGTGGTTATAATGTAAGAAATGTAATAAATTCACGAATGTAGAGATAGCTGCTTCAGAACAGATTTATTTTAGTGAAACAGCTATCTTATACTTGTATGGTGATTAAATAATGTAAGAAATGTAATAAATTCACAAATGTACAGGTAGCTGCTTCAGAATGGATTTATTCTAGGGAAGGAGCTATCTTATACTTGTATGGTGATTAAGTAATGTCAGAAATGTAATAAATTCACAAATGTACAGGTAGCTGCTTCAGAATGGATTTATTCTAGTGAAGGAGCTATCTTATACTTGTATAGTTATTAAATAATGTAAGAAATGTAATAAATACACAAATGTCCAGTAGCTGCTTTAGAACAGATTAATTGTAGTGAAACAACTATCTTATACTTGTATAGTGGTTATAATGTAAGAAATGTAATAAATTCACGAATGTAGAGATAGCTGCTTCAGAACAGATTTATTTTAGTGAAACAGCTATCTTATACTTGTATGGTGATTAAATAATGTAAGAAATGTAATAAATTCACAAATGTACAGGTAGCTGCTTCAGAATGGATTTATTCTAGGGAAGGAGCTATCTTATACTTGTATGGTGATTAAGTAATGTCAGAAATGTAATAAATTCACAAATGTACAGGTAGCTGCTTCAGAATGGATTTATTCTAGTGAAGGAGCTATCTTATACTTGTATAGTTATTAAATAATGTAAGAAATGTAATAAATACACAAATGTCCAGTAGCTGCTTTAGAACAGATTAATTGTAGTGAAACAACTATCTTATACTTGTATAGTGGTTCTTCTTCTTCTTCTTCAGCCAGTTTTCGTCCATTCTTGGACATAGGCCCCCCCTTTGATCCTCCACAACTCCCTGTCTTAGGCACACTGCATCCATCTCCCTCCGGCACATAGTGGTTATAATGTAAGAAATGTAATAAATTCACGAATGTACAGATAGCTGCTTCAGAACAGATTTATTCTAGTGAAACAGCTGTTTTATACTTCTAAAATGTAAAGTGTTATGAATTTATAAATAAATAATAATAAAAATAAATAAAATTCCATGAGACAGGACGAATTACACTAGACGACATTTGGCGGACCGGTGAGACCGAGGACATCATACTTTGGAGTAGAGATAGGAGAAGATTATGGAGGGACCACGTCAACAGGATGGACGCATCTCTAATCCCATCCATAGAGGCAAACGAAATCTCACCAGAGCATCGCCTCCCAGGAAGACCACCGAAGAGGTGGAGGGATAGCTGGACCTCAGCTTCACAGGAATAGCTTTCTCGAAAAACAGATCTACGATCTAATATAAGAAGAAGAAGAAGATACAGGATGAACTATCCTAAAACTAAAAACCTCATATTTTACAATGGTTTTGAAGAATGGATTAATGATGGATGTGCATTCATCTCAGCCGATTGTTGAATAATATAGGGCTGGTATTACAGTCTCAGTTTAAGAGCTAAACTCAAGTTTCACAAAAATACAGCGTATTACAGTGTCCGTTTAGGCCTAATCTTCCCTCAAATACGTCACTAAAACGACAAATACTTAACTCAACGTTTCTGGCAGATTAAGTACTTAACGGTGAGTCAACTGTCATTTCTCGATTCATTGCTAGACAACGAGTGTAGTTTCAGTGTTCTATCACTAGAGGCGTTAGTTGTATCGACGGTGGCGTTACACAACAAAACAAACTAACAGCCATATTGAAACGAACATGGGCATTTAAAAGCATTATTTTGTTGAAAAAAATTAAATTTACCATGTTAAAATATGTCTATAATTGAAGATTTAGTAGGTAACTGACATGTCATATTGCACTGTAATACGGAAATGGATTCAATCTCCCCTTAACATTAATCTTGAGTTTAACAAACTCAATCAGCGGTACTAATAACATTTTCGTTAAAACTCGTTTTAGCCAACTAAACTTCGCACTACGTAAACCACGTATTAGGCACTAATTCGTGGTTTAGTGGGTTCTTACTAATAATGTAAAAATGTACAAGGACTAAGTAAACCATGGAATACGGAATGAATGTTGTGTGAACGCAGCCATTTAACGGGAATTTCGGAATTTTTCTCTACTTTATACTATTTTTTGTTCATTCTCTATGACTTTATTAGCCGTCATCTATGACATCTATCGAGAATCATCGTATTTCTATGTTTGTCATTGTTTGTTTGTTTACTGTTGGTTTTGACGGTTTACTGTTTATGTATCGTCACGTTTTGGTTGAATTCCCAATAACTTAACTTATTTCAACATAACTTATTACATTTATTTTAAAACAATTGTCAATGGAAAATAAATATCTTCATTTATTTGCCTTCTTCCAAATAAATCTACGAGATGTCTAACGCCTGCCTTTGAAAATCTGTACTTTCTTCTAAAATTAATGTCGTCGTAATCAACAAACGGATTACAACGCACCTATGAACACACCTTATAAATTTTGCGTCATCAAAAAACTTTCCACCTGCTCAATTTCTTGAAACGATCTTTCAAAATCGCTGATTCTATAATCAAACAGATTGTTGACCATAATTAAAAAAAGCATTTCTTTAAAAATGACAAAATACGATACGCGCGGTCTATTTGACTTGACAGCTCACGAATTCACTATTGCTATTCCACCACTAAACTAGGGGACCGGATGGTTTAGCGTTACCATGGTGATATAAACCATGGAATAAAATAGAAGTTTTAAAACTTGGTTATTAGTAAGATTTTTGGCCGTTAGGTTTTAGTCACTCTATTCCATGGTTCAACCTCGCTACTTTTTCGTTATTAGTACCGCCGAATGAGTTGAGGGCCAACTGTAATATCGGGCCATAATGTATCTTTTCTTATATCAAATGTTTTTATCTATATTTTTTACAAAAATAAAACATAAATATGTATATTCAGCCGAGAAATTTGAGGAAATTCGTACTGACCTCACCGATAATCCGAATATGCATTACAATAATTATTGTTGCCACCTTATTGACAGCTCGTCTGTTTAAAAAAAATAATGTATCATGTTTATATATCTTTGTTTGAACGTGAAATTTGGGTCACGGATATAATATGTAAAACAATATGTCTACCCACAGACACCTAGGAATGTTATTGTGTTACATTATTGACATAATAGCTACAGAAAACAATGTTGTATTATTAAACTTGATACATTTGTTTTAGGCATCAATAGATACGAGTATATAATATATTATATTATGTAGATAAATAAGATCGTTTATTTTTAAAAGGCGCAAACCCTATTTTAGCATCGTAAAAAAAATCTTTGACGGTTTTGTGATAGCATAAACAATAAATTAAGAAGAATAAAAAACACTATGTATATTTTTTGCATATTTAATTTATCGATAGCTTTTTTGTCATATAATTTTGGTAAAATTATATGACAAAATACTGGTGGAATGTGACGAAAGGGGAAGACACAATAATCATCCTCAAAGGAGGATGTTGTGAAAGGAATGGTTAATCACATTAATTCCTTTCCAAAATTGAATCCTTTTATTGTCGAGCAGATAATTCAAGGGAATTCATTAGTGGTGATTTGAACTTGAGCGACATGTTCAGGTTGCATGAAAAATGATGCAATAAATTCAGTGCCAAGAAGCACAAATATTACGAAATATTCGACACAAAATTTAACTGGCGTTCGGTCCTCTCTGCCTACCCCAAGTAAGGATACGGCGTGATGGTATGCATGTATGTATAAATTTAACATCGAATTTCATGTTCACACGAAGGATAGCTGTTCTCTATGTTACAGTTTCAAAATAGGGAGTGAAGAAGAAAGTAAAAATATTCAGGACGAGGTTTAGGTTCATCACCGGGAGAAAGACTAAGCATGAGATGCGATGAATAATGATTAAAAAATAAAATATTTTATCCCTTTTGTAATAAAATTAAACAAAAGGGAGAAAGGCTTCGTTGTTTTATAAATGGAAATTGAATTCTTTCAAATTACCAATATTATGGCAGTTGTAAAGTAAGAAAATCTGTAATATAATGTTAGTTTTTGGATTCAATAAAAGTAATTAATAATAATATAATATCAGAAAGATTGCTACTAAACATTTTGAGTTTATTTAAATATAGCAAAAAAAGATGTGTTGCTTAGGTGCACTATCGAAACATTGCTACAAACAATGACATGTCCAACATAATATCATGACATTCAGTTTCAACACTTCGTGCAATACCGAAACATTCCCGAATACCAATGATTTTTAAAGTATTTTCATTTAATAATCTTTAAAAAGCACAAAAAAACAATGTATTTTGATAGATAAATAGTGTATTTTTACAATGAAATGCTTTTTATGTTCCCATTCTGTAATAATATTACCTTAGTTCAGTATGATAGTTAACCTAAAACTTTAACATTGATTTTCTCAAAACAGGTGATTTTGAAATGTTATGGTATTGCACTGGCACAGCGAGGTGGCATAATCAAGACTCTGTTGACAATTGTGTAATTTATAAATCACTACCGGACCCGACAGACGTTGTCCTGCCCGGACTATTTGTGAAACAATAAAATATACGTCACATATATTTGAATCATATCGATGTTATTATTCGCTGAGAAAACTTACATTTTATTGTTCGATGAGCCGCTAAACACTTTGAGGTTAGATTGATTGTCATTTCGTATATACTTAATTGCAATACAGCATATACATATATGGTCTGGACATGGCGGCCAGAATGGATTTCATTCGCCGCTATATACGCAAGTCTATCATTGTCCATCCTGGCTACGTGGTCCCTCCAATGTTATCTTCTGGATCTACTCCATCGAACCATGTCCTCTATTCCACATGTTCATTTGCTGCTATATACGCAAGTCTATCACTGTCCATCCTGGCTACGTGGTCCCTCCAATGTTATCTTCTGGATCTACTCCATCGAACCATGTCCTCTATTCCACATGTTCATTTGCTGCTATATACGCAAGTCTATCACTGTCCATCCTGGCTACGTGGTCCCTCCAATGTTATCTTCTGGATCTACTCCATCGAACCATGTCCTCTATTCCACATGTTCATTTGCTGCTATATACGCAAGTCTATCACTGTCCATCCTGGCTACGTGGTCCCTCCAATGTTATCTTCTGGATCTACTCCATCGAACCATGTCCTCTATTCCACATGTTCATTTGCTGCTATATACGCAAGTCTATCACTGTCCATCCTGGCTACTTGGTCCCTCCAATGTTATCTTCTGGATCCACTCCATCGAACCATGTCCTCTATTCCACATGTTCATTTGCTGCTATATACGCAAGTCTATCACTGTCCATCCTGGCTACGTGGTCCCTCCAATGTTATCTTCTGGATCTACTCCATCGAACCATGTCCTCTATTCCACATGTTCATTTGCTGCTATATACGCAAGTCTATCACTGTCCATCCTGGCTACGTGGTCCCTCCAATGTTATCTTCTGGATCTACTCCATCGAACCATGTCCTCTATTCCACATGTTCATTTGCTGCTATATACGCAAGTCTATCACTGTCCATCCTGGCTACGTGGTCCCTCCAATGTTATCTTCTGGATCTACTCCATCGAACCATGTCCTCTATTCCACATGTTCATTTGCTGCTATATACGCAAGTCTATCACTGTCCATCCTGGCTACGTGGTCCCTCCAATGTTATCTTCTGGATCTACTCCATCGAACCATGTCCTCTATTCCACATGTTCATTTGCTGCTATATACGCAAGTCTATCACTGTCCATCCTGGCTACGTGGTCCCTCCAATGTTATCTTCTGGATCTACTCCATCGAACCATGTCCTCTATTCCACATGTTCATTTGCTGCTATATACGCAAGTCTATCACTGTCCATCCTGGCTACGTGGTCCCTCCAATGTTATCTTCTGGATCTACTCCATCGAACCATGTCCTCTATTCCACATGTTCATTTGCTGCTATATACGCAAGTCTATCACTGTCCATCCTGGCTACGTGGTCCCTCCAATGTTATCTTCTGGATCTACTCCATCGAACCATGTCCTCTATTCCACATGTTCATTTGCTGCTATATACGCAAGTCTATCACTGTCCATCCTGGCTACGTGGTCCCTCCAATGTTATCTTCTGGATCTACTCCATCGAACCATGTCCTCTATTCCACATGTTCATTTGCTGCTATATACGCAAGTCTATCACTGTCCATCCTGGCTACGTGGTCCCTCCAATGTTATCTTCTGGATCTACTCCATCGAACCATGTCCTCTATTCCACATGTTCATTTGCTGCTATATACGCAAGTCTATCACTGTCCATCCTGGCTACGTGGTCCCTCCAATGTTATCTTCTGGATCTACTCCATCGAACCATGTCCTCTATTCCACATGTTCATTTGCTGCTATATACGCAAGTCTATCACTGTCCATCCTGGCTACGTGGTCCCTCCAATGTTATCTTCTGGATCTACTCCATCGAACCATGTCCTCTATTCCACATGTTCATTTGCTGCTATATACGCAAGTCTATCACTGTCCATCCTGGCTACGTGGTCCCTCCAATGTTATCTTCTGGATCTACTCCATCGAACCATGTCCTCTATTCCACATGTTCATTTGCTGCTATATACGCAAGTCTATCACTGTCCATCCTGGCTACGTGGTCCCTCCAATGTTATCTTCTGGATCTACTCCATCGAACCATGTCCTCTATTCCACATGTTCATTTGCTGCTATATACGCAAGTCTATCACTGTCCATCCTGGCTACGTGGTCCCTCCAATGTTATCTTCTGGATCTACTCCATCGAACCATGTCCTCTATTCCACATGTTCATTTGCTGCTATATACGCAAGTCTATCACTGTCCATCCTGGCTACGTGGTCCCTCCAATGTTATCTTCTGGATCTACTCCATCGAACCATGTCCTCTATTCCACATGTTCATTTGCTGCTATATACGCAAGTCTATCACTGTCCATCCTGGCTACGTGGTCCCTCCAATGTTATCTTCTGGATCTACTCCATCGAACCATGTCCTCTATTCCACATGTTCATTTGCTGCTATATACGCAAGTCTATCACTGTCCATCCTGGCTACGTGGTCCCTCCAATGTTATCTTCTGGATCTACTCCATCGAACCATGTCCTCTATTCCACATGTTCATTTGCTGCTATATACGCAAGTCTATCACTGTCCATCCTGGCTACGTGGTCCCTCCAATGTTATCTTCTGGATCTACTCCATCGAACCATGTCCTCTATTCCACATGTTCATTTGCTGCTATATACGCAAGTCTATCACAGTCCATCCTGGCTACGTGGTCCCTCCAATGTCTTCTTCTGGATCTACTCCACCGAACGATGTCCTCTATTCCACATGTTTTCCTTATTTGAACATTGCGAACACGATCTCGGAGAGTTTTACCAGTGATTGACCTTAGGACCTTCATTTCGAATTGTCCGTACGGTCAACTGTCCCCACGGTCAATCGTCCTCACGGTCAACTGACCTCGCGTTCAATTGTCCATACGGTAAATTGTCCCCACGGTCAACTGTCCATACGGTAAATTGTCCCCACGGCAAATTGTCATCACGGTAAATTGTCCATACGGTAAAAAGGGCGTACGGTCAATTGTCCACGGCCAATCGGCTACGGTAAATTGTCCGGGAATCCTTTTTAATACCTACCAATTTTTATAATGATAATTTTCGTAAAAGAAATTTCATCTATCGTTATGTTTTTTTCTATGGTTTCATTTTCTTACAAGTTCATTTGACGTATTCTTAACTTAATATGTACATTGAATTTAAAAATATCGTGAATTGCGTGCGGATGACGTGTGTACATTGTGATTTTCTTAATTTGATCTTCATACAGTTACATATTCGAACATTTGTCATATGTATGTTGTCATAGTAACAATTAATTTGAATATTCACGGAGAGATGTCGAACAAGCAACCATTAGCATGGATTTCTTCATATATTTTTCGTATTTTTATTTTTTTTTTTTTCTAGGCGTTTACCAGGAAAATTAATATTTTTCCCGTAATCTGTATAATATTATCAGGTGAAAGGTGGTTGAGACTTGCGTCACGGGCCCTTACTAACGTGGGCCCATGATTTATCTGAATATAAAAAAATAACAAAATTGGCTACTTAGGCCACTTGTAAATAATTTACATTATTTGTTTAAATTATATTTATTATTTTTACCCCTCACTAACCCAAGGGTATGGATATAGTGAGGAATTATGATTTCACAATTTTAAGGCAATTTTTTTATTGCAGATTATCAGCTAGAATCATACAGAGATTGTATTCTGAAAGTTTCATCACTATGTATCTGTGTGTGTGTGTACTGTGTAGTATGCGCTATGTGCTGTGTGCTATGTAAGGCGTGTTTATTTTACTTTATCAATTATAAAGTACTAAATTCCTTTCAAATTTTGCAAATTTGTATATTTAATACTTGCTTAGACCCCATTAGATTTTGAAGGATATCTGATCAGTGCTTCTCAACTTTTTTAACTGTCAAATATTTCAAAGTGACCCCTAGCTCGGGAAACTTAAAAAATGAAATTTGTATTTACAAATTGTTAAAAAGGTAGGACATCACTTGTTAAATGGCATTGAAAATAATCAAGTTGTGATAATGAAATGTTTAAATAAAAATAATTACAAAACTACAGTGCTTCTCAATTTTTTTACCTGTCAAAGTGACCTTGAGCTCCTAAAATTGAAATTTGAAATTTTTATTTTTAATATTAGTAAAAATGCACATCACTTTCATAAAATGGCATTGAAGAATTATAAAGTTTTCATAATTCAAACATTTAAATATAAAATAATTCAACAAACTCATGAACATGCTGAATACTTTATAGCAGAGGTTCCCAACCCTGTGCCCGCGGGCACCATGGCGCCCGCGGAACGATTCGTATGTGCCCGCCACTATTCGACAAAGCCAGAATTTTTCATAAATACTAATGAATAATGTGAATTATCTGTTAGAGTTTTGATTTTTTTGAGTTTTTTCTTTGTATTTTTTGTTTATGCAATTTGAATACTAATTTTACTATTTTTAAACATTTTTGTTTATTATTTCTTAATAAATTAGGAATATAATAAAATGAATTAATTAATAAACTCTTTTCTAGATTGCAAACCCCTCCCAACGCTACGTAGTGCGCTTCTTCGGAAGAGTAAAATGGACCCAAATCCTAATAGCTGGCGTCCCCTACGTAGACATGTTAAAAAAAAAAATGGGAAAATGAGAAGATTAAAAATAGGCGGTGCCCGCCACCCTACCGATGTTTTAGAATGTGCTCTAGAGTACAAAAAGGTTGAGAACCCCTGATTTATAGAATGACTAGTTTCTCCATACAAATTTTGAATACTTTATAGAATGACTTGTAAGTGAGGAGTAGCTTTAGCATAAAGCACTCTGTTTGGTTCGGTATTGACTCTTGGCGTGAATACAAATCACCTGTCTTGTTCCTTCCCCCTTCCCTTCCATGTAACTGCTTTGTTCCGTTCCTGCTACACACCAACTAGTACTTGTCCGCACGCGGCCTCTAGCGGATGTCAATTCGGACTTCGTTGCCGGCGGCGACCATACAGGTGCCCGTTGTGGGAAGCATCATCGTGTAGTGCTGTGTCCCGGCATATAGACTGCATATATTTCGTTCGGACTGGCTGAGAGATCGAGGCGAGGACTTCTTCTGTACTGGTAGGTGATTTCCTTTCTCGATCCATTTCTTTTATCCTATTATTTACCTCGTCGCTGTGAATAACGCGCCGTGACAAGTGCAATTATTTATTTTCGTATACAGTCCACTTGATCTGTTAGCCCGAGTTGCAATCGGTAATTTCGGCGCTTACACACTCGTTTAATTATGTTTTTACGTCTAAATAAATGTTACTATTAATAATCAAAGTAATATATTTGTTCATTGTTTTTTTTTCAGATCGTGAAAATTACATTGCAAATCAAAAAATGTGGTGATACCTATATTGCTGTGCTAAAAGGTCTATTATTTTAGATTACAGTGTTTTAAATTTAAAAAAGTGCTACCATGACCAGTGTGGTGTTTATCATAGTCGAATAAGTGAATAAATAATATTGTTTTGTGTTGTGTCGTGTGAAGAAATAAGGGGGAGTGTCGGGTATGCGGGCAGGGCGGGGTTCAGAAGTGAGGGGCAGTTGACGACAGATGAACTAGAGGTGGCACACGCAGGAGTAACAGGTATGCTTAATGTTTGTCATTCAATGGTTATCCAATAAAATATTTGTTATAAATTGTAAAAAAACTTATAAAAAGAAAACACAGCTTGATTCCACATTGAGTATGTTAAATTTGCCTAAGCGCTTTCGCCAGTCACAGCTGGCATCCTCAGAGGCACACTATAGGTATACTCGTATATAGTGTATATAGTGCACAGTATATAGTGTGCCTCTCGTATATAGTGTATATAGTGCACAGTATATAGTGTGCCTCTCGTATATAGTGCACAGTATATAGTGTGCCTCTGAGGATGCCAGCTGTGACTGGCGAAAGCGCTTAGGCAAATTAAACATACTCAATGTGGAATCAAACTGTGTTTTCTTTTTAGGCTACGACTATTTACACGACTCAACCATAGACGAAAACCAAAAAAAACACAGAAAACGCAGATAAATCAAGTTATAAAAATATTTACCTTGGTTTATACTTTGCTATAATAATTGTAGATCTCGATAAAAAATGATTTATAAAATTAAGTTTATAAGATGCCAATATTAGTTATTTTTTCTTCAAGTTGGTTTCCATGGTGCATTTTTATGACCATTGAAAAAATGACAAAGGTAAATATTTTTGTATTTTGATTTATCTGCGCTTTCTATGGTTATAAATGACCTAAAAACATAGACGACGTCAGAAAGTTTTTTTACAAGTTATAATTATGAACTTCCACTGTGTCAACGAAAAAACCTTCAAGTTATTAAAATATTTGTTTCTTCAAACTTTGCGTGAGCAATTCTATAGAAGTTCATTTTTTAAAAAAATAGAAATATAACAAACTTTGTAATACTTCTATTTTACAACTTGCGAATAAGTTATAGCGCTTTCGAGCTTGCGCTCATCATCAGTAACCTTTTATTATTAACTTAAAAACTAAAGACGATCTACTTAACTACTGTGGAAGGGGTGGAGGTAATGGAAGAGGGTGGGGGTGGGGGATGTTGGTTATAGTAGGTGGAGCTAATAATTTTAGAAGGGGAGAATTCACTGCCGGGTATTGTATGTTAAAGATTTGATTTTTTGGTACTCTATTAATTTCAATTATCTCCAATCTGTCATATTTCTTTCCTTTTCTACATTTATGAATTACTTCCACTTCTTCATAATTGAATGAATGTCCCGTTAATCAGGAATGGTTAACCATGTCTGAATTTATGGAAAAGTTTTTAATAGCGTTAATGTGTTCTTTTACTCTTGTTTTGATTTTCCTGCCACTCTGTCCGATGTATTAATTGTTACAATTATGGCAATTGATTTTATAAATGCCACTATTGTTATAAAATGCTTCCTTTTTTGCTGGTTCACAATGATTCTTTTTATCTGTGCACTGGTCGAAACTTCCACACGCGTTGATCTTCAAACGCGGTGTTTGTTTTCATTTTTAGATGTCAGTTACATATATAAAGATTACATGTATTTATATATTTTTTGACATCTGTGAAGCCAATGCGGCCAAATGAAAAAAAATGAGAGTGTTCGTAAACAATTCGGTGAACTATAGTTAGTTACATCTTAGTATACGTTTATAAGCAAGATTTTTAATACCGATCTTAACTTATTTAGGTGATTATCTAGTAGCGCGTTTAGTAAGCTTTTAACAAAATCTAATAAGTAAGACCGATATGTTTTGCGTATTATTACGTACATTTAGTAAAAAGTTATAAAAACAAACTTCAAATCATGCTTGTTATTAACTTATAAAGTATTACCTTACTTTTTATTTCCGTAAATTGAGTGTTTCGAGAGAAAAATTCCACTTGTTTTGTGGACTCTTCTATAATCCGAGTATCGGGATAAACTCCGGTTTATCCCCCGATATAAAGTTGTGACGATGGGACGATTTGTGTGGATTAAGTTGGCCGAATGTTCTATGGGTTGTGAAACTTTAACTGGCGATAAATTCCACAGGTGGTGGTGTGGTGGACAAAGGTATCTAACCATAATACATGTATACCTACAAAGAAAAAGAGGATTTTAAAACTCAGGAACTTTTTGAAAGACTTTTTGAACAAAGAAACTTGGTAATTTATTATCTACGCGAATGTAAACATGGGACTTTTGAGTTTTTGTATTTGTACCAACTTGGAGATTACATACTTCAAACTCAAACACATAAAAATAACTTGACAGGAAAACAATGGAACTTAAGATTGACTCTGGTTCAATTGTAGCAGAGATTTTTTTTCTAGATTTTCTAGTCTAGAAACGTTTTTCAGTTGAATAAAAGGCTCTAATCTATAGTTTATATATTATATTCGTCCTTTTCCTCGTGACTGAGGATAGCGGCTGCAGTCCGTCGTCACACGTATGGCCCGCCTCCATGCCAATCTGTTTTGGGCTGAACGCAGAGCACCAGTCACCGAAGACCCCATTGTGGACTTAACCAAATCGCTCCATCTGGTCGGTGAGCGACCACGAGATCTCCGACCTTCCACGCTGCCCATCACAACAAGCTTCTCGAGGCAGTCTGGTTCTAATCTATAGTATCGCATCAATTTGTATGTAGATGCTTCTCAAAAAGAGAAGCATTAATTTATGATAATCCCAGAAAATCTTTATTATATATTATCATCATCATCAGTGTCGTCTTCCTCATTGTTAATGATCGTGACCAGCCTCTCTCCTCGTCATTATGATGTTCTGTACGACACACCGCCTCGCACCGTCTTCATCGGTTCAATCACCGTTTCACCAATTTCGTGTCAATATAACTTTCGTAAGTTTTATACATTATGTTGTTGTATATAGGCTGAAGGGAATATTACACCTACCTGGTGGCGAACTACTCCCTTCGTATCGGCAGGTATTCAGGGAAGGCACCCACTCTAACCTCTATATCTACTTCTTCTTCTTCCTAGACTCCCTCCACTGCTAGATGCAGGCCTCTTCCATCTGTCTTCATTTTTCTCTATCCTGTGCCGCTTCAATCAATTTCTTTCCAACGACCACAGCAATATCGTCGGCCTATCTCTTCTGTGGCAGACTGACACCCCTTTTGTTTTCCCATGGTCTCCATTTTAAGAGTCCATCTTGAATTTGGTTGCCTGGCCACGTATCCTGCTCATTACCGTTTCAATTTTGCGATCCGATCCATGACGTCGGCGACTTTTGTTCGGCGTCTGATTTCTTTATTTTTGTAATTCTACCACTCAGACTTATGCTCAACATTTGCCGCTCCATGGATCGTTGCGCGCATTTCAGTTTGTGGATAGTATTTACTTTTATATATAGTTACTTTTAATTACCATTATAACACCTCCAGTATGTCTACTAAATGAATTACATCTCAATGTTATATATCCATTAAATGTTATTTCATGGTCATTTATATCCTCTGTTACACAAGTTTCACTAAGCATTATGATGTTTGGTTTGTTTTCTTGCAACAGTATTTCAATTTCTTGTAAATGTGCTAACAGACTTGATACATTCAAATAATATATGGTTTGATTTCTTTTGTTTAGCCTAAAAAATCTATTTTTCTTTTCTCTGATTCAATGATTATTTTGTAGACTTGACATTCCTTACTCCATGCACTATGGTTTTCATTTAACTGTAATGCTAGGCGTTCATTAGTTATTTTACAGTTTATACACTTAATATGGTCGTCATTTTCTTTACATTCCGATATATCGTGTGCATTAGCACATCTAGAACACGATTTTTTATTTCTGCAGTCTTGAGCTTTATGTCTATAACCATTACAATTAAAGCATCTCAATAGTGATAAGTGGTCATAAATTGCACATTTGTTCCAGCCAATATTAACTTTCGCTTCATTTAACATTCTTGTATGTGTTTTTCCATCAACTGCTAAAAATACGGTGTAATTTATTTGACCTCCGCTCCTCTTATTTTCTTTTATATAAGTCACTGATATTTTAGAATTCTCCTTTTCTATGTAATCATTTTGTGCTCTAATTTTATGTTCTATTTCTTCTGCTGTGTATTTCTCCGTAAGTCCAATAATTTTTACTGTTGGTATTTTTGGTTTAGGTAAGGTAACATTATACCTGTCACCAAGCTTAGAAAATACTTCTTCTTGTATCTTTTTGGTCCCTTCTGCATTTTTGCATTGTATTACGATTGCTCCTTGTTTTGACTGCCTCATTCCAGTGACACCAATATCGATAGGATCAAAGTTACTTTTAATTTCTTCCTGAGTTTCAATAGTCTTTTGATCCTTGTTTTTTGGTTTAATAATAATAATCGGTTCGTGTTTTTTTAATATTTTTTCAGCGAAATAAGATTTCACTTCAGGTACCACAGCGATCTTTTTTAGGTCTTTTTTAATCTCTTCATTTCTTAAATCTATAGCATATAGGATTGTAAGAAGGTAAAAATAAAGAATTCGGACGATCGTTCCACAGCCGGGTTGTTGTGTCAATAAAAGAGTCGAAAAGCGACTTGTTTATGCAGTATGTATATGTGCACGGCGCGTAGTTTTTCGTTGATAAATAATGTGAAATATGTATATGTATTTCGTTTTGTATCGAAACTATTAATTTCAAATGTCAGTGTGAGACCTACACGGCACGACGAATTGTAGATGATTATGATGACTACTAACTGCTGTCGATGTTGAGAGGAAAAGGTTGGAAGTGTTGCCACATTTACCTAAAATATGGTTTTTAAAGCATTGCACCCCTCTGTTTACAGACTGGAATAAGAAACTTTATTATTATTACATTATTCTATTTCTCGCAGCTTGCAGCCATGTTTTGGTAACTTACTTATAGAGTTAACTTTGTGTTTGTACTTATATCTACATCATCATTCCAACTCACTCAGATATTGGATATTGGTTTCGTTTAACGACTGTAATAAAGAAGAAAGCGAATGAACGTTTCATTACTTGCCTTGCCCAATACTTGCAACGACGGAGCTATGTAACTTGACCTTTTAATATATTTGCCCCCCAGGCAGATGTGGTGCCGTGACCAAGATAATATTCATTTACACAAGTTTAAATATTAAAAATATATATTGTTATTAACAGTATGAACTTATACCACTTCACCACAATAGCGAACACAAATTTAGTACTTTATATACAAACTTAACAAATAACAAAAATATTAACTCTTCAAAACAAGTGTTCAGGTGTCATTACTTAAAAGATATATGGATGGTTTATGTTTGTCTTAAATGTCACTCCAACTAAAATTTTAATATTGGTTTCATTCAATGATAGAAGAAAATTAATGATTGTTGTAACAGTGGTGCCGTGACCAGGATAAGACACACACACAAATTAAAATATTGATAATTATAACATATTTTATTGTTTTACAACAAAGCGAAACTCATAGTATGATACCCATTAAAAATATCCATAAATATTCACTAATGTTTCTCGCTGCTAATTTATAGTTAAAATTATATAAATATTGAAAAACATTAAAAATAATATATCATAATTATTTTATATTTCACTAAAGCCATATTTTATGTATTTTTTTGTAAAAAAGTAATGAATTATTCCTTATTAAGTATTCTTAAAATAAACTGATTATTCTTGATCATCCTCTTAAAAAGGTGCAGGAAAATATTTTTTTATATACCCTTTGCCAGTTTTCATAAAAGAAAACTAACACCGATAAAAAACAAGAACAATAGTATAACTGAACAACAGACGTCTTAAGCAAGTTCAACGCTTTGTATATTTAATAATACACCAGAATGGTGAAAACATAATAGTTTAAAAGTTCCTATGGCAAAACAAACTTTCGTTACAGTACAAAAATCCATACACATTGAAATCTTTTATGAAGTGTACGGTATCTTATGGACTGAATAGCAAGTAGTGTTCAAATGTGAGAATTTCTGAGTATTTTAATAATGTTTATTATACCTATATAATACAACATATTTTGAAAAAATATATTAATTAAAACTAAATGTACATCACATTAAAAAGATGATTAAAACGACTTCAAGTTTTCAAAATAACAAAGACAAGTATTTTATGAGTGCAAATTTATAAATTGCAAATATTCACCACATATTTTTTCCTAAAATTAAGCCATTATGACAAAAGTAATAATATTATGTCCATTATATGAAATGAGTTATAAGTATTGGGCAATAAAGTCATATAGTTTATGGCTTCCCATAAACTTTCATCAAATAATGGATATCTTTATTTTTATATTATAGTCAAATAGAAACGATATTCATATGGTAATTGTGTGACACTTATTTATTTATTTATTTGTTTGTTAATTACAGCATTATTCAATACGACTCTTTTAAGGAAGTTGTCAATCTCGCAGCGTAGGAACCTATATACCCTCACACTTCTATACAAGGTCTTAAACAACCCCGACGCTCCAGTTTATCTATCAAATCATTTTCTCTTCCTCTCAGAACACGGGTAGCCTCTTCGTTCAAATACTGATAGAACGCTCAGTATCCCAGTACACAATACATCCTTTTTCACCACATCTTTCTCCGTACAAGCAGCTCCTCTTTGGAATCACACCTCATTGCAACATACAGTTTCATTAACACTTCCCGCTTTCAAAAGAAATCTGAGGAATCGTTTCCTTACAAACAACACTTAAATTTGTCTCCTTATCCTATCCTTGTCCCCCCCCTCTCCTGTCACTCCGTTTGTTTATTGTTATTGTTTTATGTGTATTTATAGTTTCTTTATATTATTTATAATTTTTGAACTGCTAATTCTTGATGTAATTCCATTATCACAAAAAATTACTTAAAAATAAGTAAAAAAAACACAGATGTAACTTTTTTCCACTAATTTTAAAAAAATGACCACTGACGAGTTTCGCTCATTCAGTAGATGCTCTTTGAGCGAAACGCGTCAGTGGTCAACATTTTTTTAATTAGTGGAAAAAAGTTAAAAATTTGTGTTTTTTTTACTTATTTTTACATAAGTAATTTTCTTTAATGTTTTATTCAAATTAATTGTTGGTACGTATCATATATACAATATTCTTTACCAAATGAATATGGTTGGTTGGAAGATATTGCCAATTGGCAATAAGCTCGTCATTGTGCACATGTGCTCAAAAAGTTTTAAATAAATAAATTACAAAAACAATGAAAGCACTTGAATTAAAAAAAAACTAAAAAATCCCATAAGTCGTAGAGTCGATTGAAACACGTTAACTGTAATGTTTAATTCCAGTTACGTGTTACTTATTCCAATGATCTGAACAAATTATTTATTCCAATAATCTGATCGGTTAGGTAAGTATAAGATAATGTTGGGTGAGGTTGGGATTAGCACTAGCATCACTAGGACCCAAATGCACAGTCCTAGGTAACTAAATACAATGGATCCCGCATGAAAGAAGAATCGAGCTGTGGCAGGAACAGGTTAGGGAGAACGAATGGTTAAAACCAAGTGAGTCTATACCAACCGGACACCAACTCCCATACTGGTGATGGAATCGAGCTGTGTCGGGAACAGGTTGGGGAGAACGAATGGTTAAAACCAAGTGAGTCTCTACCAACCAGACACCAACTCCCATACGGGTGATGGAATCGAGCTGTGGCGGGAACAGGTTGGGGAGAAAAAATGGTTAAAACCAAGTGAGTCTCTAACAACCGGACACCAACTCCCATACTGGTGATGGAATCGAGCTGTGTCGGGAACAGGTTGGGGAGAACGAATGTTTAAAACCAGGTGAGTCTATACCAACCGGACACCAACTCCCATACTGGTGATGGAATCGAGCTGTGGCGGGAACAGGTTGGGGAGAACGAATGGTTAAAACCAAGTGAATCTCTAGTACTGGACACCAACTCCCATACGGGTGTTGGAAAGCCCTGAACAGACTCAGAACGAGCGACAGTAGATACAAGGTGACTGGCGATTGTGGAGAGGAGCAAAACACAGCGCTCCTGCTGGTGTGCCCACTAATGGGGGAGCCTTATAATGAGGAGGACCTCTTGGCTGCAAACGATAGGGCTGTGACGGCTGCAAGTTATTGGAGAAGATGCATATAAATGGTCTACACCCGGGAACGAACGAACTAAAACGTTTCTGACTAATTTTAAAAACATCACGGAGACAAAATACAACATGAAAAGAAACGCATATGTATGTTAAAGAATGCAAGAAGAGTTTGATCAGAGGAAAATAATTTATTGATAGATATTTCCTTAAATATGATGTATTTATATCAAAGTGATCTTTAATGAAAGCATTGTTAAGTATAAATCAACTTAATTGCACATTTTATGCATTAGAACACACGCCATTCACTCAAGAAAACATTGTTTTATAATATTATCATGGGGTAGCATTTCTCTGTCAACCGCTGTGAAACCAGCTCAACAATATCTGCGTTGAATAAGTTATTATTATATTATATACTTTAAGTAAAACAGTTCCTTTATATACTTGATACTGTTGCTTTATGTGGCGATGCAGCATCTATTAATAATATTAATACATTATGTGCCGGCAGCCTCAATCGATGAGGTGCATATCTCCAGCATACAACACCCAATAGCTATAATGTTTTACTAAGACCCTATCATTTTACCCGGCGACATCTCACGAAGATATCTAACAAGTGTGCACGTGATCTCTCAATAATGGATGCAAACATCTTCTAGCCAATTTCCCATACAACGTCTAATTCTGTAAAGTTTTTGAACTAAATAAGAAACGTTTTGAAATAACAGAATTAAGATCATTTAAACTTAATTTTGTATTCTAAAACTGACGTTCCTAAAACTAAAATAAAAATCGACTTAATTAGTGCACCGTAGATAATTATTTGAACTCAAACTGTCTATAGCGCAGACTACGCATGCGTACTGCGCACTGTTCGGCCATGTTTATTTATGTCATGATGTCTCATAACCAAACATTTCAATTGATCTGCACTAATATTCTTTGGTTTTTATTTTTAACACAATGCAACACATGTAAAATATCCATTTTTATTTTCAACTTAACTATAATATCCCGGACTGCTGTGGAAATAACTAATATGCTTCCAATTAGGTGTAAACTAAAATTAGTAACATTTTGACAGTTGATACGACTAAAATGTGGTTACACAATAGAGAATTGAACTAATTCTTGACTTGGAGTAAGAACGTTCCTATTTCAGCGTAAAAGAATATCAACTTGGCCCAAGTAGAATTGGAACGCATTTATTTTAACCGGCGCGTTCTTAAAAAGTTATAGAATCGGACGTACCTTATCTGTTTAATTTTGTATTGGAACTTGGGCGACTGACAGGTTCTATGTCCAATATAAATAGGGTATGTAACGCTAAATCTTGTACCTAAAAACATGACACATATTTTTTTCAAACGGTTTATACGTGATTAAAATGATCGGAAACCATAAATTTCGATCGAATTCACTAGAGAAATGTTGAAAATACTTATGGTATTTTATTAGATACACACTGTTTAACTAACTAAAAAATTATATTTCTTATTGAGTTGTTTAGGTTTATATGGCCTTAAATTAAACACGCATCCAATATCATGTTTCGAAAACATATTATGATCTCACAGATCCAGACAGAAAAACTCCAGGAACCTACGAGCCACGAAGGAGTCATGTATTTAACTAACTGAACCACAAAGGCCGAATCAATAATTAATTGATTGAATAGCCATTGTGATAGTGCACAGCCAAATTTATTTATTTATTTATTACACAGGACCACTTACAGCTAACAAGTTATTATACATCATAGTTCAATAAAATAATAAAAAGCTATTACAAAACTGGTCAGCCATTTACAAGTGGCCACATCTTGCATTAGAAGTTGGCGTACAATGAATGAAAATACCAAAAAAAGAATCTATATAAAAATGAAAAGATACAATACAAACTAAGATCACGACAAAGAATAATAATGAAGTAGATTAACAAAAGAAAACAAAAAAAGCAATACTATAAAAAAATGTAACGAAGCACAAACAGATAGAGAAGTTAAAGCCATACCTACTTAAAAGAGACCCATAGTTTATGCTAGATTAACTTAGATTTTCGAACTAAAAAATAATATAATTCCAAAATTTATGCAGAAAAATATATTATTCAATGTCAATGTTCACACTTACCCTACGAGAGGATGTCAGGATTTTAGACTTCCAAAAACGAGATTAACAAGTACACAAAATTGTTTATACCATAAAGGTCTCAAAATATATAATAGTTTGCCACCAAACATAAAAGAAACCACAAGTCTTGCCACCTTTCGTAGGTTAGGTGCTGAACACAAAGTTAAAAAATATTAATGTTCTCCATACTTTTACATGTTTTAATTATTTAGTGTCATACTCTGTAGGTACTATAATTTATTATTGTATAAAAAAAATACTTTTTGTTTACACTAGATGTATTCTTTTGTATTTTTTACATATAAATAAAGTTACTATTATTATTATTATAATAAGATGCATAAATACTCATTATCTAGGTAAAAACGTATTTAACAACTTATTAAATGAAAACAACTACACAATTTATTTCTACATTATTTATTATTCTAACAGGTCGAACGTTTCAACTGGTGAAAGCTTTTTCAACTGGTGAATTACAAGTTACAGGTTTTGCTTGTGTAAGTGGAAGGTTTAGATGGGTGATGGCATAGTGATTACTCGTAGAGTGCTGGGTCCAGTGGTCGCGAGTTCGAATGTTGTCACGACCGATTTCGTTGACCAATGTGTTCGGTAAATGTGGCAACACTCAAAACCTTTTTCTCTCCTAATATATTACTACCTACATGTGAAGTCAGCTGTACAATACAAGCTATATATGTACAATCGTCTACAACTCGTCGTCGTGTACGTCACACACAGTTGAAGTAAATAAGTTTCGATACATTTCGTGTTGATCAACTAAAAACTATGCGCCGTGCGCCCCCTTCATATACCCAAACCGTGTTTGGAAGTGGTGTCATTCACCATCAATATAGGGTGTGTGTGTTGTGATACCAGAGAACAGTGAGTGCCTTCCGAAAAGATCTTTCAGACGAAGGAAGAAATTCACCACCAGGTAGGTGCAATATTCCCTTCTCTCTGTACCCAACACAATGTATAGCACAAGCATTATTTATGTTTAGTTTAGGGATTAAATGTACTTGTTACAAGAACAAATTAATCTTTTTTTAAAACAAAGTAAGTACAAATAAATCGTGTTTGTTCATATAACATCAACACAAAAATAAAAGTGTTTTTTTGTCAATTTTTTTCAAAATCTCTGCTCGCACGTTCTGCAATATTGTGTTTTACAATTTTTGTTCAAATGATGCGTTTTAAATGGAAGCATTCAGATATCGTCAAATATTCACGAAGTAAACTGCGTAATAATGCAGTGGAGAGTTCAGTGTTGGACCCAACCCACTCGTTTGTATCTAAACCTATCCCATCAGGATCAAACAACTTTCATCAATCTCCGCACGTACTTTGATGTATAAAAAACATATTTGTTCGAAGATGATGGATCATGTTGAACTTTTGTTTGGCTAGATATATTGAAGGTTCAAGATATTTTCCTCGGCATCTTTCATCCCACGGGGGAAGGCAATATATATGTACAGATTATGTACATTGTAAGCTCGGAGAGAATATTCTGGATTTGAGATTCTAGGAAAGGTATTGAGTCCACCTGTGACTGTGTTCAGTTCACACCACTACAGGATATGTTTTATTTGATAAAATAATATATTTATGTACACAAGAAAAAAATATCTATTTATTCATAAGTATATCAAATTTTTTTCTTAAAAATTCTTGCAAGCCTCAATTTTCCAATAGCCTTAACGAAAAACTCACCACAAGAGGGCATTCTAAATTGGTGAATTTTGCAATTGCGTAAAGTGATCACTTAAGCCAGCCGATGGCGAATAATAACATTGCTTTTCTAGAAAAATATCACCCATTTTCAAAATAAAAAATCGCTAAAAAACTTTGCTTTTTTATAAAAATGACACCCAATTTCCTAAAATATAATAACACCGTTTTTCTACAAAAATAATACTCAATTTCCAAAAAAATAACGCTCATAAGAATATCGCATTTCTAAAAAAAAACACCCTTTTCTACAAAATAACGCAAATAATAACACCACTTTCCTTTTTTCTCTTCTTCTTAATAATAACACCACTTTTCTAAAAAAATCCCCTAAAACAAAAAATTACGCGAATAATAACCCAACTTTTCTATAAAAATAACACCTCTTTCCCACGAAATAACGCGAATAATAACACCACTTTTATTTATTCTCTTCTTCTTAATAATAACACCACTTTTCTACAAAAATAATATCCCTTTTCCAAAAAATAACGAGAATAATAACACCACTTTTTCACAAACATAACACCCCTTTTCCACAAAATAATTCCATTAATAACAGCACCCTGCAACAAAAATAATACCCCTATCCCAAAAAATAACGCGAATAATAACACCACTTATCTATAAAAATAACAACCCTTTTCCAATAAACTAAGCTAATAAAAACACCACTTTTTTACAATAAATAATACCTCTTTTCCAAAAAATACCGCGGATAATAGCACCGTTTATCTACAAAAAATTATAAATATAATACTCATTTTCAATAAATATATCGCTTATAGTAACATCGCTTTTCTTTTAAAATAACGCCCCTTTTCCACAAAATAACTCGAATAATGTCAGCACTTTTCTTCAAAAATAATGCGCCATTTCCAAAAAAATAGCGTATAATAACACCGCTTGCGCATTAAAAAAAATCTACAAGAATTACAAAAATATGACCACATTTCTAAAAAAAATAAGGCGTATAATGACACCACTTTTCTAAAAAAAATTTTTGAAAAACAATTACCCTTTTATAAAAAATAATACAAATAATAACTTCGCTTTCCTTTAAAAATATCACACATTTACCAAAAAAATAAAACGAATAGTAACACCACTTTGTTACAAAAATAACACCACTTTCCCACAAAGTAATTCCATTAATTACAGCACTTTGCTACAAAAATAATACCCCTTTCCCAAAAAAATAACGCGAATAATAACCCCTCTTTTTCCAATAAACTAAGCTAATAAAAACACCACGTTTTTTAAATAATAATACTCCTTTCCCAAAAAATAACGCGAATATAACATAGCTTTTCTATAAAAATGACACCCCTTTCCCACAAAATAACACGAATAATAACACCACTTTTATTTCTTCTCTTCTTCTTAATAATAACACCACTTTTCTACAACAATAATAACCCTTATCCAAAAATAACGTGAATAATAACACCACTTTTCAACAAAATTTATCCCACTTTTCCAAAAAATAACGAGAATAAAAACATTTCTTTTTTACAAAAATAAGACCCATTTTCCAAAAAAATAAAACGAATAGTAACAACACTTTTTTACAAAAATAACACCACTTTCCCACAAAGTAATTCCATTAATTACAGCACTTTGCTACAAATAAAATACCCCTTTCCCAAAAAAATAACGCGAATAAAAACACCACTTTTCTATAAAAATAACACCCTTTTCCAATAAACTAAGCTAATAATAACAACACTTTTGTACAAAAATATTACCTCTTTTCCAAAAAATACCGCGGATAATAGCACCGCTTATCAACAAAAAATTATAAAAATAATACTCATTTTCAAAAATATAACGCTTCTAAAAACATCGCTTTTCTTTGAAAATAACACCCCTTTTCCACAAAATTACTCGAATAATATCAGCACTTTTCTTCAAAAATAATGCGTCATTTCCAAAAAAACAGCGAATAATTACACCGCTTTTCTACAAAAATACCCCTTTTCCAAAAAATAACGCGCATAAAAAAAAACACTTCTACAAGAATAACAAAAATATGACCTCATTTCTAAAAAAATTAAGTCGAATAATGACACCACTTATCTACAAAAATAACACCCCTTTTATAAAAAAAAAGAGAATGATAACACCACTTTTCTACAAAAATAATACCCCTTTTCCAATAAAATAACGCTCATAATAACGTCGCTTTTCTTTAAAAATATCACACATTTACCAAAAAAATAACACCACTTTTCTACAACAATAATAACTCTTATCCAAAAATAACGTGAATAATAACACCACTCTTCAACAAAAATTATCTCACTTTACCAAAAATAACGAGAATAAAAACATTTCTTTTCTACAAAAATAAGACCCATTTTCCAAAAAATAACGAGAATAGTAACACCACTTTTTTTACAAAAATAACACCCCTTTTCCACAAAATAATTCGAAAAATAACAGAACTTGACTACAAAAACAATACCCCTTTTCGAAAAAATAAGGAGACTAATAACACCAATTTTTCAAAAAAATATGCGAATGATACCTCTTTCACACCCCTTTTCCAAAAAATACATACATACATACATACATACCATCACGGCATATCCCACAAAGTGGGGTAGCCAGCGAAAGGTGTGTGGGTGTGATTGCCTTATAAAAAGGAGCACAACACATCTGTGTATACCCACACACCAGTCTCGTCTCACCTAAAAGGCACTACATTCAGAATGGGTGGTGAACCTCATTGCTGAACTATGTGAGATGTTATTGTTGCCTGTTGTATTTTCTATTACCCGGCTCTTACGAGACACCCGAAACACTACATTCAGAATGTGTGATGGTGAACCTCATTGCTGAACTATGTGAGATGTTATTGTTGCCTGTTGTATTTTCTATTACCCGGCTCTTACGAGACACCCGAAACACTACATTCAGAATGTGTGATGGTGAACCTCATTGCTGAACTATGTGAGATGTTATTGTTGCCTGTTGTATTTAGTTGCGATTACCCGGTTCTTACGGAACACTCGAAAACAATAATAGAAAAGAGTGGAACCACTATTCTAAGCCGGTGCCTCACAGCTAACAAAGAAATAAAGAAAATAATAACACCCCCTTTTTACAATAATAATACCTCTCTTAAAAAAAATAACTGGAATAATAACACTGCTTTTCTACAAGAATAATACCCTTTTTTCAAAAAAATAACGCGAATAATAACACCTCTTTTCTATCAAAAGTACACCCCTTTTCCAAAAAATAACGAGAATAATAACACCATTTTTTTAGAATAATAATACCTCTTTTCCAAAAAATAACTGGAATAATAACACTGCTTTTCTACAAGAATAATGCCCTTTTTCCAAAAAAATAACGCGAATATGAACACCTTTTTTCTACCAAAATTACACCCCTTTTCCTAAAAATAACGTTACTAATAACACCACTTTTTTACAATAATCATACCTCTTTCCCAATAAAATAACTCGTGTAATAAAACTGCTTTTCTACAAGAATAATGCCCTTTTTCCAAAAAAATAACGCGTATAATAACACCTCTTTACTATCAAAATTACACCCCTTTTCCCAAAAATAACAAAAAAATAACACCATTTTTTTTTTCAAAAATAATACCTCATTTCCAAAAAATAATAAAATAACTCGAATAATAACAATGCTTTTCTACAAAAATAATCGTATACATTCTATTACAAGTAGCTGAGATATAGTATTAGTGATTTATCCTCGTTAATCGATACAGAACTATTTTTAAATGTTTTTATTGATAAAATAAATAATATTTGCGTATGGAACTAAAGAGCCGCAGCTTCTAGTACAAGTGGCTGAGAGATAAAATCAGTGCCTAATCCTCGTTAATCGATTCAGAACGATTGATAAATGTTTTTATTGATAAAATAAATAATATTTGCGTATGGAACTAAAGAGCCGCAGCTTCTAGTACAAGTGGCTGAGAGATAGAATCAGTGCCTAATCCTCGTTAATCGATTCAGAACTATTTTTAAATGTTTTTATTGATAAAATAAATAATATTTGCGTATGGAACTAAAGAGCCGCAGGTTCTAGTACAAGTGGCTGAGAGATAGAATCAGTGCCTAATCCTCGTTAATCGATTCAGAACTATTTTTAAATGTTTTTATTGATAAAATAAATAATATTTGCGTATGGAACTAAAGAGCCGCAGCTTCTAGTACAAGTGGCTGAGAGATAGAATCAGTGCCTAATCCTCGTTAATCGATTCAGAACTATTTTTAAATGTTTTTATTGATAAAATAAATAATATTTGCGTATGGAACGACAGAGCCGCATGTAGCTCGCGAGCCGCAGGTTGCCAACCCCTGAGTTAGACTATGGAATATTCCAAGTCCTGATATATATATTTTTTATTTATTATTTTTTTTTTATTTATCTACGGGGACTCTCAATAGTTTGATACTTTATCTCTAAACATACATAAATCATGTTGTTTTCGTATTCTGGATATGAAAAATGGACTGACCTCCATACTATCTTATCTTGACATACATACCTACATGTTTTGTATAGAAAAGAAAATATCTTAAAATATTCAATTTATTTAGCGTGTCGCCGTAGACATTACAATTTTAAAATAGAATAAAATATAAAATTTGTCATTCTTAAGTTAAATTAATGTTGCGCAGGGTTAGTTTTCCTGCTTGTCAATTATGAATGTCCAGGTTCTTGATACAATTGATTGCTTCGTCGGTGAGTGCAAAAACTTATGTTTGGTCACCACTATTCAGTCTGCTCACTTACTCCGCTAATATGTTTGATGTTCTGTCTGTCATAAAATATTCAATAATTTGGATTTATGGGTTAGTATTCTTCAAATATACACGCTATCGACAGTCGGATCTTATGTGTTACATGCAACTAGTAAATAAATAAATATTATGTCTATCGACTAATTTTCCACATAGAGATATAATTGTTTTATCGTGCACGATCAACTGTACTGCACAAACTCCATAAAATATAAATCCACCTATGGAAAAGCTAATTTCTTCGTATCGGCAAGACATATATTTCCGTTTGCGTTTTGCTCCCCCTTTTCGGGTGGGAGGATGTTCAGTCCTCCACCCCCACCCCCGCCCTCCCACAGTAATGTATTCACCATCTTGGCGGTAGTTACCAGATGCCACCTGTTGATACACGCCGTGGCTACCGATACCAGTAACCAAGGAAAACCAGGGCGCACAACTGCGCATGCGCGGTGTCACTCGAACTCCATGCCACATAATATATTGTAGACAAGAATGAATATAGACAGAGTAATGTAGAGACAATGTTAGCCTTAATTGCGCTGTAGAGTTTTTTTTTCTTGGAGGCGAAGGAGAAAATATACTATTTCTCTTTGATGACTGAGAATCTTTGATATTTATACGTGAATCCAATAAATTGGACTCCTTTTTAAGCAAACTACGCGTACGGGGGACTATGAGATTGGGCATAGTTCAATTTTATACTATGGAGAAGTGCATAAAGCTAAAATTTATACATAAATAGTGGAACCGGGCAGACAATGTTCTGCCACAGATCGCAAAATTTATGTAGACCTCATTTTATGATGTATTTTCCTGCCATAGACCGCCTTCTATGTAGTTCGCAATTTTATATAGACCTCATTTTATATATTGTGTTTTGTCCTACCATAGACCACCTTCTATGTAGATCGCAATTTTATATATCATGTTAGTCCTGCCATAGACCGCCTTCTATGTAGATCCGTTTTATATAGACCTCATTTTATATATGTTTTGTCCTGCCATAGACCGCCTTCTATGTAGATCGCATTTTATATAGACCTCATTTTATATACCTATGTTTTGTTCTGCCATAGACCGTCTTCGATGTAGATCGCAATTTTATATAAACCTCATTTTATAAATTGTGTTTTGTCCTGCCACAGACCGCGTTCTATGTAGATCGCAATTTTATAAAGACCTCATTTTATATATTATTGTGTTTTGTCCTGCCACAGACCGCGTTCTATGTAGATCGCAATTTTATAAAGACCTCATTTTATATATTGTGTTTTGTCCTGCCATAGACCGCCTTCTATGTAGATCGCAATTTTATAAAGACCTCATTTTATATATTGTGTTTTGTCCTGCCATAGACCGCCTTCTATGTAGATCGCAATTTTATAAAGACCTCATTTTATATATTGTGTTTTGTCCTGCCATAGACCGCCTTCTATGTAGATCGCAATTTTTTATAGACCTCATTTTATATATATCAGCCGTCAAAATTATATAATAACAATGCAGCTTATGTGTAAAGTTGTTTGTAAAAAACAAAATAAGGTCCTCTATTGGGGAAAAAAAAGGTACAATTGACCGAATCACCCTGCTGCCTTTAGTTGCATATACTTTTTAATTATATCCTCTGCGGACTTAATCCTCGCGTACGCATTGGTGTTTCCCAAAATATATTTAGATCAGGTTGTATCTCACATTACTAATTAGTAATTAGTTGAATACATCTGGGACACGATGTTTGTGCTTAACGAAGTGCTACGGGATACAGCCTAGAGATAATTACTGGCCATAAAACTTATATATTATGTATTTTTTTTTATTAAAAAATTATAAAAAAAACATGCATTATTACAAAAAAATCATGTTTCTGAGTCACGCCAAGTCTAATTTCTAGACTTGACGGCGTGTTCTCAAGACAATATCTATGTATACTTCAAAAATAACAAACAACATTACAGTAAAAAAAGACACGTACACAAAGATGGTCTCCTAAACATACATACATTCCTTCCTATGTTAAAAAACTTATCTATTTATTATTATTCTATAAATGAAATGAAAAAAAAATCGTTTGAGATCTGTTAATTATATATAAAGCCACACCCCAATAGCCATTCCTTGACAAGTCTTTTTACATTATTTTTGCTTTGGCATTTCTTAATAGATGCCGGCATCATATTATGCAATTTAGGTACATTTTACTCTGACGTTCTCTTACCGTATTTATTATTATATTTTGGAACTTCATATCCGTCGTTAAAATTAAATCTAGTGTTATGCGTATGTATTATAAATAACTAGGGAGTATTCGAAATAGACCAGCGATCTCATGGAGACAAGGCTTCGTTCGGAGGACAGAGGGACATTGAGGACTAGTAGAACCGACCTTAAATAAATGGGCTAGGGCAAAGAAGAAGAAGAAGAAAAAGGGAGTATTCGACATGTTGCGATATCATTCAAAGAAAAAAGGTGCGCTTGTATGCGTGTGTATTTTTTGTGTCTGAGTGTCTGTCGGTCCCACTTCTTCCGCACCTTCCGTTCCTTCTGTAATATCGGTCCCTTCCATCTCTATGGTCCCTTCCGTCCCTACGGTCCCTTCCGTCCCTACGGTCCCTTCCGTCCCTACGGTCCCTTCCGTCCCTACGGTCCCTTCCGTCCCTACGGTCCCTTCCGTCCCTACGGTCCCTTCCGTCCCTACGGTCCCTTCCGTCCCTACGGTCCCTTCCGTCCCTACGGTCCCTTCCGTCCCTACGGTCCGTTCAATCTCTTCCGTCCCTTCTGTACATTCGGTCACTTCCATCCTTACGATCCCTTCCATCCCTACGGCCCCTTTAATCCCTTCAGTCTCTTCTGTCCAATATATATTTTCCTGTACCTGTTTTATAAATTGTGTAGACAAATCTCTTAACCAAAAAATAAATAAATTACTTTGTATTCTGTTTAATAATTTTCAAGACCAAAACTCTGTAATGGCTAGCACTGGATAATGAATAATATATTGAAACTGGAATATTTTAAGTGACCCATTTCAGAAAAGGTTTTCCTAGTGAGATGTGGATCGAAAATTTTGACATTTAGACTATTTATTTATACGATGTCAAATAAATATCTTTCTAATAAGGCAGACAAATAGTAGAACACAACACGCACCACCAAGAAGGGTAAAATTAATAAAAAACTCAAAATATAAATAATAGATAATTTTTATGGTGAACGCCCAACGATTAACCAAAGTTTCATCGTACACGAATGCATGGTGTAGGAGCGCACTCAGGACATACATACATACATACATACATACATACATACATACATACATACATACATACATACATACATACATACATACATACATACATACATACATACATACATACATACATACATACATACATACATACATACATACATACATACATACATACATACATACATACATATTGTCATGTTATATTTATAAAAGTAAATAATATTTCATGACTAACTTTGCGTTGAGTTCGAAGTTGGAGCCTACGTTTAAAAACTAACAACATTTTAGTAGTTATCCGACGATCTCGACGTAAATTGTTTTCGTTGACTGGCAATACCGCCTGATCACGTGACCTCTCCTTGTTCCGTTGGATTCTTTTTTACTTTGACGCGTGAAGATGATGTGCTATAGTAAAACAAAAGTGTATAAATTTTGGCGTAAGGCAAAATTTAAAAAACATCACACGCTAAGTGTTGTGCTCGGATAGAAAGGAGTTAATTTTGACTCTTTTTCTTTCCATACCATTTAACCTAAATGTTTTGACCCGGCTTTCCATAAGGAAGTAAAAATTGATTATTTGTCAGTTTTGCCGTAAATTATACTCTAGTGATGTTCTCATCACTCGATATTCTGTGAGAAAACATGATTTGGTTCGCCATAAAGGACATTTGAGTTTGGATTAAAAATGGCGTATTTTGTAGTTTCAATATTTTGTAACTTCACCAACATTGACTACATACAGCTTCGTTACCCGGATTATTATATCTCTTACCATGTTTCTAGATTAATTTAAATGTAAAATTATGATTGAGGCCCGTATTCCATGCGGTACCTAATATTTTTTTTGTATAAATTTGTTATCTACCGATATCATTGTCTGTTTAATTTCAAGTATAAATTTATAAAAGTTGATTAAATTGAAGAAACCTTTTTAAAAAAAGAATATTAAAGAAGTTGTAGGAAAATGTAAAATTGGCCAATTCTGTTATAAAATTTTATTTAAACATTTTGTTGTAAATCATAAAAACAGTATAATTTTCTAATTTTGTTTCCTTTGAGTATCGCTTATTGTAATGGCGATCAATGTAATAAAACTACATTTGGAAATTGTAAAATTCATGTAAATAATTATTTACAACCTTGTCTGCGATATCTTGTTTTTTTTGTATGTAATGTCAATTTTATATGTACTAATTTATTACATATTATAAAAATCGTTTTATAAATTCTCTTGATTTTCCATTTCTCTCTCTCAACCCCGTTCATGTACTGACTTGATGCACATAATTAATTTTTTTTATTGGTAAAATATCTTTTGTTATTAATAATTTTTCTTAGCTGTATGCAACCTCACAATAATCGACAGGACGTTGTAAATCCCTGATAGTCTCATGCAAACTACTGGTTAGTTGGTGGCTGTGGTTCGAGTCCCGTCACAGGGCGAAGCCCCAGGCTTCGCCCCACGGATTCACACCGTAGCAATACATACATACATACATACATACATACATACATACATACATACATACATACATACTGTGGTATATCGGCGTTGCGCCTGAAAGATAGCAATGAGTATTGTATCTTGTTAATTATATATTAATTGTATGACTGTTTGATGGCTCTCTTGTACTTTGGACAACCGTTGTATACACATCGAATACGAGTAACTTGTGAATAATTAACTATAAATAAAGTGCTAATCATGAGATTAATAAAGTGTGTATTATTTCCAATATATCAAAAGACCAAGATAATATACTTAGCGACGAGGATGAGGCCGATATACCACACATACATACATACATACATACATCATAAATACATACGTACATATATTCAAATATTATTATTATATATGTATAATCTCAAGAGTCTCTTAATTACCTGGAAACCAGAAATCTGTTTTGAATATTTCTCGGTACACAAGATTAAAGAGAAAAATATTATAAATCTACAAAATACCTAAAAGACTCTGTTTATAAGTAGATAATATTTTCCAAGAAATGTTTTGTATTTTAATTCTGTTGTATTATTTTTTTTCACATTCGCCATTTTCATGTACTTACCAATAATAATAATAATAATAAAAACCGTTTTTGTGAATCCAAATCATATTTATTTTTACTTTTCAATTTTCAAGTCCATATTTAATCCGATTATTTTGTTTCGTAATTATATTTTTTTTATCAAAAATTAACAATCCTTGGATGAATTTATTCCGGCTGCGTTTCAATAAAAAACATAGAGCACCTTTATTTTCATAGTGACACTATACAAAATTGTAAATACTAAATTTTTAATATTTATAACCAGCTATGTATTTTAGATGAGCGCTATCTAGCCAGCGCTATCTAACCAGCCCTAAGTTGGTTCGGCCACATAGAAAGAATGAGTGATGACCGTCTGACAAAAAAAGTATACATGGCTGATAAAAGAGGAATGAAAAGTAGAGGTCGGCCAAGAAAGAGTTGGCACGATCACATAAATGGGATTTTGAAAGATGAAGATGTTAGAAGTAAGAATAATAGAAAAGCGTGTATGAGACGATGTATGGACGTGAATAAAGCGAGGAATGTATGTCAAGAGAGAGGAGTCTGGCGTTCGGTTCTCTCTGCCTACCCCAAATAGGGAAATGGCGTGATTGTATGATATGGTATGGCTATCTATTGAATACAGAAACACCTGATCTCTAGTTCAAATATTTACCACCAATAGGCATTATTGCGATTTGTATTTTTTCAAATTAATTTAAAAAATAAACACTTTAATCCCTGATGGTGAAAAAAAATTTTTTTTGTTTAGTGTCACTATGAAAATAAAGGTGCGTAATACATTCTCATTACGAAAATCGAGAGGCCCAAATATCCAGAATATTAGAGTTCGCGCTGGGTTGGTAAATCAGTGGTCCCGAGTTCGAAACCTGCCTCGACCGATTTCTATCCCCAGTGTGGCTCAAACGGATGGAAGCACCAATATCAAAACGAGATCTTAGTAAAGAAAGGGGAAAGCTAGAATAAAACGAGTGGGATGTGGTCAACGCTAAACGCCTCACTAACAAGTTACTCCACAAAGTATTAAAATTTTGGACTGAAAATATTAAACATTTTCATAAAATGAGTTGTTTAATTATTTTTTATTTAAATATTTTATTATGAAATCTTAATAAAAATAATAATAATAATAAACACTTCCTTGCACCCTGCGCAAGTGGCGAGTTTATTGCCGTATGTCAATTTCTTCCAACTAACCAGTGTTTCCAGCCCAGAGAAGCAACATTTGCGTGAGAAATGAATTTAAATAAATTTCTCCTCTGCTGGGGATCGAACCCAGGACGCCCGCACAGAAGCCACACGGCTTACAAACTGTGCCACGGCGGCGGTCGGCAAAACTTGATAATTATTCAATGCCATTTTATGACAGTGATATGCCTGCTTAGCAATTTGAAATAAAATAAAAAAAATTCGAGTTTCTTGAGCATGAGGTCACTTTGAAATATTTGACAGTTAAAAAAATTGAGAAGCACTATTCAGATATCCTTCAAAATATGGAAAATGGGGTCTTAGCGATTGTTAAGAATATAATAGTACTTTAGTATATAATCGATAAAGTAGAATAAACACGCCGTACATAGCAAAAAGTACATGGTACACAGCACACGCACAGATACACTGTGATGAAACTTTCAGAATACAATCTAAGCATGATACTTGTTGATAATCTGCATTTAAAAATAGCTTTCAAAATTGCAAATTCATAACATCCCAATATATCCTCTTGGGTTAGTGAGGAGGAAAAAAGAATTTTGTACATTAAAGATGTGTCGAATGGCGCTCGATTTTCTCTGCATACCCCACGAGGAAAACGATGTGATGGCATCTATGTGACAACATTTAAAAAAAATCTAAATAAAATTTCAGTAAATTTATTTTCAGAATCTCTTTCCTATTTTAGTAGTGTCTCATATGTACGTTAGAAACTCGTTATTTTCGATGTAGCATCAAAGCGTGTATGAAAAATTGAAAAACCAGTGACCTTTTTCCTTTCATTTGCTTCTCGTGTAAATAAAGAAGAATAAAGACTTGTGATATGTTAAGGTACTGTGCTGATATATTCATAAAACCTATTCAGTAGATGCCTACCTACTTGCTCAAGCATTGAATCTACATGAAAGTCTTTAATTTTGAGGTTCGGTATTCAAATTGATGTATTCAAATAGATTTTTAGGTATTCAAATATATTTCATATTAATTTCATTTATAGGCTTTGACACAACTCAATAATATGTGTATTTTGGAGTTATTTGCACAAACCAGTAATCTTAATTGAGATCCTATCCATAAAGAAGAAATTCGAAAAAAAATCACAGACATCCTCTTCTCATTTGAGATGTTTAAAATAATTCAGCATTTTTAGCACTTTTTTTAGCGTGACACTGCGTTAGGTATACTGGTACATCTTCTTCTTCTTTTGGTGTCATGTCAGGTCCCCCCAACGTTGACTATCACCCGAGAGAAAGCGTCCTTGTCCTAGGCAGTCCGAAACAGCTCTCCAACTCTTTTTATGCCCGTCCAGTCGCGTATATTGCGGAGCCAGGAAATTTGTCTCCTTCCAACACCTCTTCGACCCTCAGATCAGGTGGAGCAATTAATACTTTTCTCCTCTAAGCACATGACCCAAATACGATATCTTTCTGATTTTGACATGAGTCAGAAGCTCTCTATTCACTCTAGCTCTTTGAAGAACTATTATGTTGCTGACCATATCCGTCCAGGGTATCCGGAGCATTCTCCGATGTATCCACATCTCTAACACCTCCAGCCGGTTCATGCTACTCACTTTGAGGGTCCACGATTCCATTCTGTACAGTAGGACTGACCATATGTAACATTTAACCAGCCGTTGTCGAAGTTTCAGGTTAAGATTTATTGAAAGTATCTGTCACATTTTATTAAAAGCAGCTCGTGATGCTTCCATTCTTCTGCATTTGACTTCGGTCTCTGGGTCAAGGTCTTCCGCAAGGATACTTCAAAGGTATTTAAACTTTTTCACTTTCTCTATACCAGCCCCATTCAAAGTAAGGCGTGCTCTCGTGTGATCATACCTACTAAACACCATGAATTTTGTTTTACTCGCGTTCATGTTAAGACCCAATACTGGTACATGCTCGCACATAAATTAGATTTTTAGATGCTCTTAGTTTTTCAGAAGGCGTGAGACAAACACACACTAACATTATCATTGCTTTATTTATTAAGATTGTACCTGTTAGTTGCCCGAGAAGCAATACAAAAATATATCTAATATATTTTATTTAGAATCTGTTATGATGGAAGCACTGCCATAGAACAGTATACCCTTTACTGGCATACCCTTTAGCAGTGAGAGGTAAAAAAATATTATATAAAATCAAGTTTACAACCATTCCGCTTCGAGGGACGTTAAAACCATTTAACGATGCGATCGCCTTTATTTTATGTAAAATTTATGGGCGATGGAAATGCATTTTATGTGAAGGCGCATTCATGCACTTTAATATGTCATCAAAACAATGCCGTTCTCATACTGAGATATTCATAAGCATAACCTTAACACGAAGGAACCCACATTATCTAATATTGATATTTTAAATTATTCATAAAATCCTTGATTACATTTTTAGTCTTCTTCTGTGTGACGCTCTTTAGTAAGACTTCAGAGTACCTAATACGGAGTTATTTCGGAGCTAAACAACGAATAGCGGTAACTTATAATTTTCTAATTGTTCATTTTTTGTGTGTTATTTAGTTTTTTCCATATAGAATCCTTTATATTTTAAAGTAAAAAGTTTTGCTCGTCGAAAAATCAAGAGATTAAGCAAATTTATTTCAACTTACATAATACGTATATTATCTGGGGGGCAAGTCTGGTCCAACCGGCGAAATCAAAACCCTCATGATTACCCTATATTATATGGAGTTCTATAATATCTTTGGATGTCATAGAACTCCATATGATAATTATATCCATGATATGAGTAATCACGAGAATTTTGATTTCGCCGGTTGGACCAGATTTAACCCCCTGGATAATTTTACTGACATTTTTTTTAATTATGCCTTCTTATTGAGTTTCCTTATCAATGTAATTTTTGAAAGTTCTATATATTTGAATAATGTGTAACAATTCACCTGAAAATAAGGAATTATACTATTGCCATGTATAAAGTAACGAAGAAGCTTTTTTTTGTAACGCCATCTATTGAGAAATTGGTTTATTTGTAAACAATGAAAGCGACAGTCCTTTTAAATTAGGTGACGGTGTCTGGCACAGATGTCACCCCTGAACTGCGCCAGAAATATGATTTCATTTTTAGCTTGTTTCCCTACCTGTACCGATGTGTACGTAAATCGAAATTTTTTTTAATTGCATATACGCAAACATGGATTTTATTCCTGTCGGGAGTCAAATGATATTTTAACTGACAATCATTTTAACATCTCAATAGAGACGAAGTTTAACTGAAATTCTGTCATCTTGCTAAAAAGATTGACATTAAAAACTTCTTTCGGTTTTATCAATACAGTTTCCCAAAACAAAATTCTAGTCTTGTCTATTAGTGTACTTATATTTTATTTATTGTATGGAAGCTATCAAAATTATATTACAATTGCATTTGGTTGAATAAAATAAAGTCCATAGATACTTTTTTCCTGTGGTCATAAAAACAATTAACTAAATTATTCACAACAAAGCGGTAGAAAAAAATTACGGCCAGCTATTAAATATCTTTACTGTCAGCCGTAAAATAATCATTTCAAAAGTGGAACGCGCGCGCGTTTGACAACAAATTTCCCGCGAATGACATTAAAAATGGCGGCTAGCGTCGGCCATTGTGATCGAACGCTGATGTTTCCATCGCGGGCGACCACATAACACAGAGAAAGTCAATTAATCTTTTTAATTACATGGAAGAAACTCCAATATTCTTTCCTGGCTTTAACCTTAATAACCATTTAACGCCGAGAAATTCGTTTAACTATCCGTACATGGTTTAAGAGTAGGTATACATAGTTCAAAGAAAACTTTCAATAAGCAGGTACATAATATGTATATTTCAGAAATATAAGTATCTATGCTTCAGGGTGCATATGTACTTAAAAATACAATAGACAAACCCTACAAATTTAAGGATAAAAATGAAAGATAGTTTTAGACTATGGCGTTTTCACACCAATCTCACTGAACGCTTTCTGCATTTCATGAAGCATTTCTAGAAAAATTTTAGCCTTTTCATGAAATGAGTGTGTTAAATTATTTTTTATTTAAATATTTATTAAGAAAACTTGATAATTCTACAATGCCATTTTATGAAAGTGATGTGCCTTTTTAGTAATAATATTTGACATTTAAAAAACTTGAGAAGCACTATTCAAAATTTAATATAGTCTGATTAAGTATAAGATATACTTCTTCTTATTTTCCCTTAGCGTTTTTGTCCCGTTTCTATCAGGGTACGCTTTAACCATGATCCTTATTGAATTGGCAAGTCTGGTTATTACATTGAAGCGACTGCCATCTGACCTTCGTAACCCTTAGAAAGGGGAACCAGACAAATTGGTTCATGGCTACACATAGCTAGTGATATAAATCCGCACATAGATTTTTTTTAAAATCCAGAGGTGCGTGCCCCGCCCGGATTCGAACCATCGATCTCATGCATGTGAGGCGACGACTTTACCGCTGGGCTATCACTGCACAGTAAGTATAAGATATACAATTTTGCAAAATTTTAAATGACTCGAATGAGTACTTTAATCGATAAAGTAGAATAAACACGCCGTACATAGCACATAGGACACAACACACACACACACACAGATACATTGTGATGAAACTTTCAGAATACTTACAATCTCAGGATGATACACTATACCCCCTTGGGTTAGTGACGAGTAAAAAGACATCCATTTCAAATCAAGGAAAAGCACCATCAAAATTATAATACAAAAAATATATAAAAAAAAAAAAAAAACTAACTTAACTAACTTAACTTTTTTAACTTTGCGCAGTGGCGATATCGTAACCAATGAGGTTTATCCGAGGTGCGATTATTGCTAGTTGAAAACTTTTTTATTTCTAAATATTAGGGAGTTAAATGTATCAAACATTAATTTCGTTGACGAAAACATTATAGCGTTAGCAAATTTATTAATTAATAATATAAATAGATATATAGATGTAGATCCTATAAATAGACCAAAATTATTTAAATTAAATACGTCCAAAAAATTATCTAAATTAATATCCGACATAAATGATATAATTTTACCAAAAATAATACATGACAATATTATTTTTTTAGATTTACACACATTAATATATGCTAGCGCTATAACGGTTTATGAAGCTCTAGGCATTAAAATAAATTTAAATAATGAAAATTGTCATAGATATAAAAAACCTGATTGGCAAATTATATTAGAAAGGGATGTAACGTTATTGAGAAGTAGTATTGCTAGGGTTATAGAATTCAAAAATGGGAATAGAAGTAGAAATATATTAAGACATGTAGGCAAAATTGGGGTAAATTTTGGATATAATAATGTTCTTAGCTCAAATAACATACATACAATAAATGATTTATTAGATCTTTTAAAGCAAAAATTAGCAGTCAAATCTAGTAGACTTAAAAGATATAATTATATTTATAATAAAAATAATAATAATAAATTATTTAAAAAAAATGAAAAATTATTTTATTCCAAATTAGATAGTCAAAATAGTAGTACTAATAATAATATAACATTAACCTCTGAATCAGATATTCGCGATTTTTGGTCCAAAATTTGGAGTAACGATATAAAACATAACAATTCGGGCCCGTGGATAAAAGATGAGGAGCTCAATTTTGCTGAGGTGGAGGAAATGAGTTTCTCTGAAATAACTTTAGATTTATTAACAAAAAATATTAAAAAATCTCATAACTGGAAAGCCACGGGTTGCGACGGAATAAATAACTTTTGGTATAAACGTTTCACTTCTTTACATCCACTTTTGGCTAAAAATTTATCAAAATTAATACGACATCCTCAAAATATTCCAAATTTTCTTATTAAAGGAATAACATATTTATTACCTAAAAATGAAAATATTAATAATCCTTCTCAATTTAGACCGATAACATGTTTACCTACGATTTATAAAATTTTAACTTCCTGTATGACGGATTTATTTATTTATTTATTTCTTAAGGTTACATACAGTTTTATAATATAACATATATTTTCAAAATGAATTAATTAATACAAAAACCAAGATTGTAACGCCAATTACTATGTTAGGGTCATACAATCAAAATATATAACTATATATAATATATAACTCTATATAATTATGTATATACCCATAGAAAAAATATATTTGTACAAAAAAAGGAAAATTTCCGTGGGTATATACATACAAAATGACAAAATATAAAAACCTTACAAGGATAAGAAACAAAAAATACAAAACAAATCAATATTAAGTAGACATAAAATAGATGCATACAAGCTAGGAGGTTTGGGACAGGACAATGGATAGGAATAGAAGGGGAAAATTAGGAATATAAAATCAATCACTGAGAAAGCCTCAACATACTCTTAAATACGCTCGGTGTGCCAAACATGTCAAGACCCTCGAACTTTGCATCAAACTGTTTACATGCTCTATGTACAAAAGCATTTCCGGCATAATTAGTTCTAAGAACAGGCACATTGAATAAGTCGTGACTCCTTGTTAAACGCGCAGGGACTCGAAGGTTAATTTTCCCTAATAAATAAGGAGTATTCAATATGTTATAAAGAAACATCATGTCTCTGATTGTACGCCTCTTCTGTAAAGTGGGTAATGAATATTTCACACAGCGAGCAGGGTAGTCAGTATATATATACGAATGTGATCTATAGTCAAGGTGTTTTACAAACTTCTTTTGTACACGCTCGATTTGATCAATATGTATATTATAATGGGGATTCCACACCGTGCTCGCGTATTCAACCCGACTTCTAACATATGACAAATATAGTACTTTGAGTGTATCAATTGAGTGAAATGGCTTGCAAACCCTAATTAAAAAACCCAATAGTTTCAGAGCTTTACCAACAATGTATTCAATATGATCTTGAAAAATCAATTTGGAGTCCATCAATATACCCAGGTCTTTAACTAAGCTCGTTCGACGAATATTGCTAGCTTGGATTTTATAATCAAATATAATAGGCTTCTCCTTCCTAGTATAGGTTATTATTGAACATTTGCTGGCATTCAAATATAATTGATTATCTAAACAGTAATTACTTAGTCGTGTAATATCGTCTTGTAATTGTTCACAGTCATTCGTTGAGCAAATCTTTTTAAAAAATTTGGCATCATCAGCAAAAATAAGAATTGACGATCTCTCTACCATTTGATCTAAGTCATTTATATAAAGTATGAACAATAGAGGTCCTAAATGGGATCCCTGAGGAACCCCCGAAGGTATAATCTTGAATATAGATGTGTAGCCCCTCAGTGCAACAGCCTGTGATCTATTTTCAACGTAAGATTTAATCCAACGCAAAAGGTCACCATATATACCCATTTCTCCAAGCTTTCTTAAAAGTATACTGTGACTTATCTTGTCAAACGCTTTAGAGAAATCTGTGTAAATGGCATCAGTTTGATATCCTTCATGCATTGTGGATGATACAAAATCATTAAATTCACATAAATTAGTTTCGGTGGATCTCATACTTACAAAACCATGTTGGTTATGTTTAATTTATAATTTATAAACACGTAGATGAAAAAAATATTTTATCGGAAGAACAAAAAGGATGTCGTAGAAAATATTTAGGATGTAAAGAACAATCAATAATTGATTCAGTAATTCTTAAACAAATACAAACTAAAAATCGTAATTTACATGTAGGATATATTGATTATAAAAAAGCTTTTGATAGTGTACCGCACTCGTGGCTTATAAAAATATTAGAAATATACAAAATTAGCCCAATTTTAATAAACTTTTTAAAATGTATTATGTTAGGCTGGAATACAGATTTAAAAATAAATTTAAATTCTAATAAAATATCTATTCCAGGAATTAAAATTAAACGCGGAATTTTTCAGGGAGATTCATTGAGTCCACTTTGGTTTTGTTTAGCTCTTAATCCGCTTTCTAAAATGTTAAATGAATCTAAGTATGGAATAAAAATTAACGGTCATCCACGGTCTAATATTAAAATTTCGCACTTAATATATATGGATGATATAAAAGTATATGCTAAATCTGATTCAGAATTAGAAAAAATGATTAGGATAATAAAAGCATTTTCAGATGATATTAGAATGTCTTTCGGTTTAGATAAATGTAAAACTTTACATGTCGAAAAGGGTAAAATACTAGAAATGGGTGGTGATATTTAAAGAAATTTTCAAATAGATAGTTTGAAAGGGTTGGAGGTTTATAAATATCTAGGTTATCCGCAGTCTAACAAATTAGACCACACTAAAATAAAATTTGATATTAATATAAAATTTAAAGATAGAATTACGAAAATATTAAAATGCAATCTGTCAGCTAAAAACTTAACTAAAGCTATTAATACTTGGGCAATACCGATATTGACATATTCTTTTGGAATTATTAAATGGTCAAAAACAGATTTAGATAGTTTAGAAAGAACAATTAGAACGCGCTTAACTAAATTTCGTTGTCATCATCCTAATTCCGCGATTGAACGAATCAATTTGCCTAGGAATTTAGGAGGTAGGGGTATAATAAAAATAACATCGTTACATAATAATCAAATCGAATCGCTAAAAACTTTCTTTCACAAAAAATCTGATAGTTCTTTAATGCATAAAGTAATCTGTGAGGCGGACAAAAATTTAACAACATTAAATTTAAATTACGAGAATGCTAATAACAATATTATAAATATAAATGACGACCTTCTAAATTCGTGGCTAAATAAAATAATTCATTCTATACATCCAAAATTTCTCAACCAACCTTATGTTGACAAAATTTGGTCAAACAAATGGTTGAGTATTGGTGATTTGGACGCGGATTTAGAAGGTTTTATAATAGCAATTCAGGATAGAGTAATAAAAACTAAAAATTATCAAAAATATATAATAAAAGACATAAATGTAGTTGATGATAGTTGTAGGAAATGTTTGGCTTTTCCGGAAACAATCGATCATATAATATCGGGCTGTTCTTTTCTCGCGCAATCAGAATATACATTTAGACATAACCAAGTAGCAAAAATAATGCATCAAAATTTAGCTATTAAATATAAATTAATTGACGCGATAAACATAAAACCATATTATGAATATGATCCGATTTCATTTTTAGAAAATAATAATATTTCGCTTTATTACGATAAAACAATATTAACTGACCGGTCAATTCAACATAACAGACCCGATTTAATAATACATGATAAAATTAAAAAAATAACATATATTTGCGACGTGGCTATTCCAAATTCTAGTAATATTATAAAAACTTTTGATGAAAAAATTAGAAAATACACCGCTTTAGGTAACGAGATTAAAAGACTTTGGCATTCTCGTAAAATAATAATATTACCGTTCATTATTTCAGCCACTGGCATTATTCCAAAATCGTTAATCCGTAATTTAGAAATTATAGATTTATCGAAAAATTTAATAATAAAAATGCAAAAAACGGTAATTATGAATACATGTAGAATCGTTAAAGATTTTTTAAACGTTAATATTCGGGAATCAGTAGGGTTGTTAGGTAGTATAAAGACCTCCTCAGAGCCTAATCCTTTGATATGTTAAGTATCTGGATGGGTGAACTATTCCCAATTGAAAGCTTGATGATGCGTTTGTTGCATTTTATTTTGCTCTTTTAAATAATTTACAATAGACCCATTGATCTGCTAATTCTTTTGAGGAAGTGTATAATGGTAATAATAATAATTGAGTGTTATTATTTGTAGTGCTTAATTGTTATTAATATCATTAGTAAATCGGCCAGCGCCGTAATAAAATAAATAACACACATAAAAAAATAACCACAAACATACTAATTTCAGAGAATGGAATAGAATATTAGGAAGAGTATTACAAAATGTTTTGAGTTTCTTTACGCTATTATTAATTTGGTTATTATGGTGAATAGGGTCTTACATATCATTTGAATATTTTAATTTTTACCAAGCAACCGAAAATATAATAAACCTATGTACTCTAAATGAAATAACCTCTTTCGAAGCTTCATTCCATTACGTCATATCAAATTCGCAATTTCAATCTTTTATATCTACGACCTACGCTTTGTCTCAAATTAAAACGAAAAAAAAACCACTGAATTGAATCTCTAAAGGTAGACACGTTTGGGAAGAGACGTATCAAAATTTCGAAGCAGATACTCAAAATAAAGTTATAATGGTTTAATATAAAAAAGAACAAGAGGGAAGTCACGAGAAATAATTACCTTAGATGGTGACTGCTGCCAACGTACCTATTTTTTCAATTTGATATACCATCATTATTACTAAACGAATAATTTTGAAAAAAATAACCTAGTTAGTTTGGATATTAATAAAGAGAATTATACCTTAACTTTTTGATTATGTTCTGTATATATTCTTGTAGAAAAATAATAATCATACCCCGATTTTAGACATTTATCTTAAATTTGTAAAAAAATATAAGGTATGGAGCAATATTTTTTTTTATAAATTAAAGAAGAACAAAATACCTGGAAAAATATGATATGACGTTGCATTTACGCATCAGGTTAAGTAAATAAACCAAAAAAACTTTTATTACGCAATGACGATGAATGGAAAATAAATGTTTTTTAGGTTTATTTACTAAACCTGAAGCATTATTGCAACGTCACATCATATTTTTCTAGATATTTCTGTCTTCTTTAATTTAAAAAAAATATATTACTCGACGCCTTATAGTTTATTAAAAATATTTGACAAACGTTGAAAATCGGGGAATGCCATTATTTTTCTACAAGAATTTATACAGAACATTATCAAAAAGTTAAGGTATATTTTTGTTTTGTTTACCCAAACTATCTAAATTATTTTTTCAAAACGATTTGATAAGAAATAATGATGGTATATCAAATTAAAAAATAAGTATGTCGGCAGCAGTCCCCCCCTTAACATAATTCTGGTTTTTAAGAGGGTATTTAAATAATAATAATAAATAAATATTTATTGAGACGAAAAGAAGTTTGTATATAAATAGAAAGACATATATCAACAAATGAAAAGAAAAACAACTTTTCTGACTCATGCTGACCATGCTCAGCTATGTTGCAGGAAGACAAGCCCACCAGCACCTGATTTTCAGCATGATCCTATTGCTTATGTATTATAATACAAGGTCTACTTTATTTATATACAGATAAATATAAATACAAAAAATGCTCTTAAAAATACACATATATAAATAAACATATCACGCATATACGTATATGCACACATTTATTTATACACACCCACACACATAGATACACATAAATTCTTACATACTGCACACTATGATTGCGAGGCCAGAAGCATCTCTAGACAATTCTCTTTAAAAAAATAGATTTTTTCCACTGCTTTTAGCGGTGGTGGCAAGTCATTGCAACATTTTGTTGCAGCGTATTTGAAACTGCCTTCAAACTCTGCCCATCTATGCCTAGGAATAAGAAAATTTGAAATATGTTAAACGGGGCATTTCAACATTTCACTAGCGAATATTCGTTATTATAAAAATCAGCGTAAATTCTCCTAAAAAGTAATATTAAAACTATCCTTTTTACCGCATTTTTTTCATAACCATAACCAGGGGCCTTATTCCCATTAACGTGTAATATTTTGCGATAAGTTCCGCTAATCTTTACATATCACAGAATGTAAAGTGAAAGTTACGTATCAAGAGCTGTCATTCATAACTATAATCTGTGAAAAGAACGAATGTGCGTACGCGTCGCTTTATGTATTTACACACAAAACTTTACACCACCTCGATATGCCGCATAAAACATTGTGAATAAATTCACCCGTCGAGTGTCATACGTATTTCGCTCCAATCAGAATACCGCGCTACGAACGGCGAACGGAGGTTTTCTCATAATGCGCGGAAGTTTTCGCGGTCTAGTGTCAGTGGAAAACAGAAAACAATCTGCTATAAGAACTTGTGTATATTATCGCGATAAAAAAACTGGAATAGGCCTGCATAATATTATGTCGTAAAGAAATAAATCTTGTGCTTAAAGAGTGCACAAAATCAAAGCGAATGACCGATATATTTTTTCATTTAAAGTCTGGTTTCTTCTTATAATGTAAAAAAATAATTTTGTGTTATATAATTTAAGTTACGTATAAAACCTTTTTAATACACGCGATAGGTACCATTACTAACGCGTATCTTCATAGTGTATTTGGTAGTTTTAATATATCATGTTTACAGTCATTAGATTTAGCGTTATATTCCATCTTATGGACGGAGAAAATAATGAATGGAATGTGACATATTAACAGTTAGTTGAACGTTCAAATATTTCATTTTTCTCTCAGTACGTTAAATGTTAATGTGGAACCATTATTGACCAAATAATAAATCGAGCACCTTTCAAAATTTGTCGTCCTCTATCTTGATATCATTTCTCTTGTCCAATACCTCTGGTATTGAATTATTCATCAAAAATATATATTTTTATTTTATTGTGCGAATGACTGGCAAAAAAACATGACGACCAAAATATGATTAGCCTTTTGAATTGGGGCAAATATAAAAACATCCTCATATATCCCCCGCACTAAGGAGAAGGATTTCTTAGAAAATGCTAAGAAATCATGTTCATTTCCACACATTTATGACAGACCCATTATAAAATGAAAATAAAATATCGAATTATGAATCATTTCTAATTGTATATTATTTTCCATACACCTAGCCTCTTCAAATGACAATTTTCTATGAAGTCCAAAAAAATCAAATTTGAATTTTAAATTTGAAAAGAATCGAATGAGTAAGTTTATAATCGACAAAGTAGAATAAACAAGCCGTACTATATTTGAAGGTAATATAAACATATACAATCATACATAGTAGGCATACAAAGTAAATATAATTTATATCATTTCTAATACATACATACCATCACGTCATGTCCCTTACGTGGTAAGCAGAGAGAACCGAGCGCCATACTTCTCTATTTTTGCACACATTTCTGGCTTCCTTTACATCCATGCATCGTCTCATACATGCTCGTCGATTGTTCAAACTTTATATGTTTCCTTCTTTCAAAATATCGTTCACATGGTCATGCCATCCCTTTCTGGGGCGACCCCTGCTATTCACTCCTTTTCTTACACCCATGTATATTTTTTATATTTTCATGGTCAGCCGTTCATCGTTCATTCTTTCAATATGTCCAAACCACCTCAAGGCATTCACTTACATTTTACATATACATAGTTATATAACCTGTATAAAATTAATTTTATGAAAATCGTATGAGAGATGACATTGCAATAAATAACAATTATTAAAAAAAATGTTTCCCCTATGAAAAAAAATATTAAATGGACCCCATAAATATCGATCCAATAATATTAACAAGATTAGTCCAAAATCATTCAAATTTACTTCAAACGAAATATGACGAGTTTTAAAAGACCCACGCTGTTAAATCGAAGGGGTGAAGTTTTCGAAAATTGTTTACATTTCAAAATTTTATGTTTTTTTACTCCGCGAACCTGCGGTTTTTTGGATCTTTGATCCTCAAATGTTGGAAAATAGTATTGGAAAATAGTATCACATCCGATTTCATAACATTTTAAGAACGTTCCGACTAAAAAAGATGCATTCCTATTCCAGTTAATCCAAGTTGATATTCTATAAGGCTGAAATAGGAACATTCCTATTTAGGAGCGTTCTTACTCGAACTAAGTCACGCTTTATTCCAATTCTCTATTCAATGATCACATTTTATTCGAATCAACTGTCAAAATGTTATTATTTTTAGTTCACACCTAATTGGAAGCGTACTAGTTATTTTCGCAGCATTCCGGGTTATTTAGTTCATCAGTTTTTTACAGAAAAAAAAATAAAATGGATAATTTTTACGTGTTGCGTTATGTTGAAAAAAAAAAATATATAGAATATTAGGTGCATATCAATTGAAATGTCAGGTTAGCCGACATCACGGCGACATGACAAATAAACATGGCCGAACAGTGTATCCGTATGTATTATATACTCTTTGGAACAGTGCGCAGTATACATGCGTAGTCACTAGCCTCTGGCGATAGATGAATGAGATGATAGATGATGATAGTTATAGGCCTACAAAACTTTTAAACTCAGAATTTTGAATTTTTGGTAGTCAGGGGTTATCAACTTTTAAATTTTACTTTATTTTTCCATATATATCAAAAACTGGATTTCATGTGTTACATGCAACTAGTTACACTCAAAAAATGTAGTTGTTAAAAATAAATGATTTGCTGCTAATAATAACCAAGCAACTTTGTTAATATAGTACCTGCAAAGTTCGTTGCTAAAAATTGCCAAGTAAATGGTCTGCTAATTTTAACCGAGTAGCTTTGTTAACAATCTGTCAAAATTAATCTAGTAACTTGGTTAACCACGGACAACTTTGTATAATCAGCCAAGTAACCTGTCAAAACTTAACCTACTAACTTTGTAATATCAGCAAAGTAACTGTCAAATTCAACCAACCTAGTTGGCTAATTTCTATCAACTTACTCGGTAATCTGAACTAATTCATTCAGTATCCACAACAAACAACTTGGCTAATTTCAATCTACTAATCGGTAATCTGAACTAATTCATTCAGTATCCACAGCAAACAACTTGGTTAGATTTAATTAACTACTCAGTAATCTGAACTAATTCATTCAGTATCCACAGCAAACAACTTGGTTAAATTCAATCTACTACTCAGTAATGTGAACTAATTCATTCAGTATCCACAGCAAACAACTTGGTTAAATTCAATCTACTACTCAGTAATGTGAACTAATTCATTCAGTATCCACAGCAAACAACTTGGTTAGATTTAATCAACTCACTCAGTATTCTGAATTAATTTATTCTGTAGCCACAGCAAAGCTACTTGGCTATTTTCAATCTACTTACTCAGTATTCTGCTAATTTACACAGGTAGGATATTTGGAGTGAAATAAAATACAGGTTTCATTCAAAATTTCATTTATTGCACAGGAATGTGATTTATTGTATTAAAAAAATATTATATTTCTAATACATAGAGACATATTAAACATAATAAATATAAAAAAAACATCTTTTTATTCTCAAGAGTACATAATTTTTATTTCATGCAAGTTAGGTTGGTTCTGAAAATGCCAAAAAAACAACAAATTCTGGGTTTCAGATAATTTAAATTAGGTATGAACTCTTTTCATGTAGGTACATGCGATAGTTACCTTTTCTAAAAATTGCTGAAATTGACGATACAACCCTTTCAAAAAGAATTTTGTGGATAAACGAGTCAAAATTTACTAGCGAGGGGATTATAAACCTTCACAATTTATATGCATGTGGTCTAATGAGAATCCTGCGTGGCCCGTTTAGTGTACTTTCAGAGAAAATTTAGAGTCAATGTTTGGGCAGGAGTGATAGGCAATATTATCGTGGGACCATACTACTAGCTGGACAACCTTAATGGTATAAATTACATGGATTTCCTTCAAAACAACTTGTTGTGTCCGGTTCACTATGCAATAGTATGCCAATTCCCGGATTGGAAGTCTAGGCCCCATTCCGTGGCCCGCACAATCCCCAGAGCTATCGCCACTTGATTTCTATACCTATTTTGTACAGATAATGCAAACATCTTATCTTCTTCAGAATATTTTCAATGAAATTTATTACGTCTAATATTCTGCTCTTGGTTTTCAAGAAAATATTTTACAACTAGAGGCAGCTCATTCAGATATGACCATTCACCCTTTTTTAAACATTTTTTCAATACCAGGACACGTCTTTTTAAAGATATATGTTTCCGCAAACAATTATTTGTTTTCTTGCGAGTGAACGAAGAACGCCTGACGAAGAAAATATACAAATCTGACAGGAACGGAATAAGAGGTCGCGGGCGCCCTAGAAAAGGATGGCACGACCATGTAAACGAGGGGCAGCTGCACAGATGTGCGGTGGTCTGTTGTTGTCCACAGTCACATGTCGTTGGTATTCCCTGTTGCAGGAAGCCCCATGTAGACAGGTTATCCAATGTTCTCCCAACGCCCGTCCTCAGTCTGTTTAGTATCTTCCACGTACGCCACTCCACGTTGTGGCCCGGGGGAAGACTCTCTTTAAGACTCTCCACTGAATTCTGGCTGCATGTTGTTTTTTCATCTTGCCTCCTTCTATAATGAAACAAGAAATGTTTAATAACAATGATGCATTTAATTTCTATCAGACCATCATGGAGAAATGCAGTCGTGGTACCTTTGTATTAAAGTAAAGGTTCAAAGCTCGACTGCAAAAACTATAGAGCCATAAGTTTGTTAAAATTGAGTACTGTTATAGTGCGAGATTTGATGTATGCAGACGATAAAGTTCTGTTAGCAGTAAGTATGGAAGATCTACAGTATCTTGTAAGTATGGTATATGAATATCCGTATCCATACACCGTACCTACGCCATACATACAAACACATCATGATGAAAAACTCAGTGTGCACTCTCTACATGATATCCGTTGAGTAATTGATGTAAAAAATATGCTTAAAAATTGTGAAATCATGACTCTCCACTATTCCATAGTGTTACACCTTTATAATCAATATTTAAATAAATAAATAAAATATAAACTTTGTTTAACTTACTTTTCGAGGAACGTCCTGTGGATTACATGGAAATGTAGATACATAGGGCGACAAACGTCGAGCGAGGTTCAGGAACTGAAAACATACACAGTTCATTAAGTAGTTAATACATCAACAATATACCATCACGCCAGGTCCCTTGCGGGATAGGCAGAAAAGAGAACCGAATGCCACATTTTTCTATCTTGGCATACATTCATCGCCTCGTCAACATTCATGCATATTCTCATACATGTTCGTCTATTGTTCACACTTCTAACATTTCTGTCTTTCAGAATATCGTTCACATGGTCATGCCATCCCTTTATTGGGCGGCCCCGACCTTTCAATCCATTCCTCTCCGCAATGTTTATTTTCTTCGTCAGGCGTTCCTCATTCATTCTTCCCATGTGGACAAACCATCTCAATGTGTTCACTTTCATTCTATTATTGATATCTTTCTTCATCTTACATTATTTCCTAATGTCCTCATTTCTTATCCTGCCACAAATCAAGTATTTGCAAGTAATACATCAAGTGTTTGCTATAGGTACATTTATTGCAATTAAATATTTTATTTAACTTACTTATGATGGATGTGGAAAGAGTGGTGAACTTGAGTGGACAATCGTAAGCGGGTATTATCTGGGATGAGACGGTATCCATTGATGTTGACACATAAATGAGTTCTGTAAAAACAAATGTAGAGCGAGCGTTAATCTGTTATTTTCTTACAACTTTGAATTCATTTAATAGCATGATATCACACTGTACAACTTACCATTTCATCATTCGTCCTTTTCCTCATGACTGAGGATAGCGGCTGTAGTCTGTCGCCACACGTATGGCCCGCCTCCATGCCAATCTATTTTTGGCTGAACGCAGAGCACCAGTCACCGAAGACCCCGTCCCTCCACGCTGCCCATCACAACAAGCTTCTCGAGGCAGTCTGGTTCCCTTCTGGCAATGTGTCCAAAGAATTGAAGGATACGTCTGTAACATATCGTCGATAGACGATCCTCGATCCTTAGCTCGTCTAGAATTGACACATTGGTTCTTCTGGCTGTCCATTTATATTTTTCCAATATTGTCGTTAATTCCGTTGAACCACAAGAACATTGATGTGGCATTTGATAACATTGACAACATTGATGTGGTATTTTTAAATAATAAAAATAACACCATTACACCACACAATTATTGAATGAAATTGTTTATTTTTCAGTGTGTTAATTCAAGAAATGATGTTAAGAAATTGATCCTAATTTTCTATAACAGTTTTACGTTCCCGAGGTTTTTTCTTAAAAACAATTTTGTAATATGAAAGTGTAGTTCTTTTAGGATCGTTTTATCATTATCAGTATACTATACAAGTCATTCCTGTGACAGGCTCAAAATACAACGAAATTAATATGTTTTAAAATTAATGAAACGCATTTTTTCAAGTTAGCCAGTGTGATATTTTTTTTAATATTAAAATGACAAATGAAAGAAAAAATCATGAATATTAAGTTCAAGCATATCAAAATAATAATAGGTATACATCTGCAAAAAAATTTGCTGTCTAACTTGCTTAACTCAGAAAGTATGTTGCCTTAGTATGAAGCAGTGCTCAACTGCAACACAATCGCTGTCAACGTTAATTCAGTTGCAATATGGATTTCGAGGAGGAAACATTATTTATTCTACTATAAAATAACTGACCTACATGGGCACATCCAACATTGAAAATACTGAATATTTCACACTTTTGTATCCATTACAGAAAAATACAACAAAATCTTTTTAACTGATGTCAATGAAGAACTGACTCATATTTAATTTTATTTATTTTGTTCTTTTTATTTTTTTAAATATATTATTTCATATTTTATTTATTTATGAAATAAAAAATGAAATAAAAATTAGGAAACGGACACCGTTATAAGAAAAAGTATTTCTCCTAAAGAAAGTCTAGCAATTGTAGTGGTCAGATTGAAGAAGTTGTGTATTGCTGTCACAACTAATCTAAGAATTTAGCTACACGGCGAAATTCGACCGCAATCCGACTGCTCATTTTGGCTACGACTGCTCAAGCGGTTAGTGTTTTGTAAACAAGAATTTTGCACTGGAACTGCAAACATCCGTGCTGCAACAGTTTGAAACAGCCAACCCCGACTGTTTCAAGCACTTTCTATGGCGACCCATAGTCTTTTAACATTTTATAAATAACAATTGAGTGAAAAATCCATATATTATTTATATTCCGAATGACACATCATGCCAATCAAAATATTTAGAAACCAGAGGAAGCAGCTATCTTAAATGCGCTGGAAGAGATTGCAAAGATGTTGAGTTTATTAAAGAATACTATATATCAGGGGTGGCCAACCGGTTGATCGCGATCGATCTGTCGATCGCGACTATTAGTCCAGTCGATCGTGGCAAGGCAAAAAATATAAACATACATAAATACGTAGAACAGATTGCGCAACGTAATCACCAACTGCTGCACCCATCACGTTACGTTCACGTTGTCACGTTACTTTATTTATCTAGATTTCTGGGCATTGGTTTCCAACGAGAAATATCCATGTTTGAAGAAATGTGTTGAACAATATTGCATTTGTGTTTTGGTTCAACATATTTATGTGAGTCAGCATTTTCCTACTCAAAGCAAACAAAAAATAAACACCGTTCTCGCTTGACAGACGCTCATACACTGGATTCTTTAAGGTTAGCAATTTCCAACTACAAACCTGATTTTGCTAATCTAACGGAAGATGCTCAGACGCAGTGCTCACACTAATATACAAGTAGTTACTAAGAATAATTTTCAGTTTTATGTTTTCCCTCTTAATAAAATTTAAAAAATACTACTTAATTGTGTACTGAACCATGTGCTGTTTCATTTTAAATTTCAAGAAGTATGTAATTGGTAGATCGCACAGGGCTTCCTCAGTAAACAGTAGATCTTGGATCTAATCAAGTCGGCCACCCCTGCTATATATAATATATTATCATGCAAGTATTAATAACAAAAGCGTTGTTCCTATCTAAAGATCTGCAACCATACTATGGATAGTATGCCATGTCCTAGTAGACTTGCATAGTATGGTGAAAATGAATACATTATCACACTGCCTACAGTTATAAGCAAATAACTTGAGAAATCACATGGGCTGCGTAGAGCGTCAATTTGGGTATTTTGCTTAGGTTGTACACCTATATGCAACCATCCACGATGAAAATTCTCAAGTAATTCCCTCAAGAGTATACTTACTCTATTTTGATATAAGTATATTTACTTTGTTTTATTTTTTTTCACATGGAGAAAATGTATTTGCAGTCTAAATGAGGTTTGATAAATATATAGTATGCAGACAAGTTCATTGAATATAAATATTTTTTTTTTTACTATCATAGTTCACTATCAGGATTATTCAGCCCTTATGGTTTTAACACAAACTACATTGTTAACATTAATAATATGTATATTGATAACACTAATAACATGTTGACCCTTCTTCTTGTTACTCTAGGATTTGTGTTAAAATATAACTTGTTTAATATCGTTGGGACATAAAGTTAACCGTTTATGATTTTAAGCAACACAAACAGAACGGCCAACTCTCTCCTCCTGCACAGGCTGTTCATTCCAAAGAATAAGTTAATTGATTGTGTCACACTGAATTTCCATTGAAATCCTTATATTCTTTAGTTAATATCATAGTGAGGTGACCAGACAGTTGAGCAGTTGATATTCAATGATGCTGAGAGTATAGTGCAATGATTATCTATTTATTTAATTTGTGTATGGTCATAGTATGGGTAGGCTATAGTTAGTCTACATATAAAGCCTAATATTCTGTATGCTTTCCCCAGCATGGCATCAACATGAATATTAAACAACAATCCAATATCAAACGATTGACTCACACTTTTCAAATGGGTGTATGTTAATGTTACATATTTATGTAGATATTTATTTTATTATTTGTGAATGTTATAAACTGACATTAACTAATATTGAAGTTATGAGTTATTTATATTAGTTATATTAACTAATACATACATACCTAAACACAATAACCATATTGGGGCAGAGAAAACCAAACACCACAAAACCAATCTTGACAAATCAATGATCTTGACATAATTGGACATAATACATTCTTTACATTCATTAATTGCCCCATTATGGTCTCTTATTATTCATCCAGCTTTAACATCAAAATAGTATAAACATCTTTACATTACATCTCAAATGTAAATATTAGCAAATTAACACAAGATATTTGTGAATAATAATGATAATCTTTGACGAATATCTCATCTTAATTCAACTTAATTCAATTATTTTTCAGTGTCACATGTCTAATTTGACGAGTATTATACTTTACTTAATCATTTTTTAATGTGACATATCATATTTGGCGAGAATTATACTTTATATAATATTTTTTTTAATATATCGTGTCAAATTTGAGAAATATTAATATTTTTATGTATAAAATGTCAAATTTGACAGATGCCAAATACAAAATGTCCGTATAGGTACCTGTTACTCGGTAAAATTTAAACAAGTACATTGCTATTGGTAAGCAACTTCATTCTAACAGTATTATATTCGCAAATAATAACCAAGTGCAACTTTGTTATTTTTAATCATGTATAGGTCAATAACTACCAACATGACTTTTTACATTGCTATTGGTAACCAACTACACGTTAACAGTATTCAATTGTTAGATAATAGCCAAGTGCAACTTTGTTATTTTTAATCATATATTGGTTAATAACTACCAATATGACTTTAACCGAGCCAAAAAGGTACTTTGCTAACTTTAGATTTTTTCAGTGTATGAATTAACCTCTTTGTGAATACATATTGCCATCATAAATAATGTCAACTGACATAATAGATACCACAGAAACAAATAAATCATTCCACAGGTAAAATAGAAATCATATTACCACAGATAAAATAGAAGTAAACAGATACTATAACTGTCAGAGCGTTTTTCACCCGACAATTTTACCGAGCGTTTTGTGTGTACACTCAACGTTCAATCTTAACGCCACAGGGTGTCATTCGAACGTCTGTTTCCAGTCATTATGAACGTCTTAGAGCGTCACTAAGTGCACTCGGTGTTCATTGTGAAAATAGCCCAGGATTCCACTAAATCATTAAATAATTCATAACTTAATTTTACGATATCGTTACGACATGAACATAATTATTGATTTTTCGCATGCGATATAATCTATTTGATACTTTTCTCTCTAAACCCTTTTTTGTCCCTTCTTTGTTATTAAAATAACATAATACTCTTGAAGTTATAATTACCACACTTTCATAAAGAAAATAAGATAGAAAGAGAAAGAAAGTATGGATCAAAGAAGGGCTTAATATTTCCTTCACACGGTATTAATTATCATTTACAGACATCATTTTGTACCCATTTGGAATAACAGGGCGCTGATAAGTAATTTGAACAAATAAATAAATTACATCTCAGTAATGAACGAGACTGAGACTGGTGTGCGAACATACGAGCACCGGTGTGCGGTCACTCCGCATTGTGGGATATTGCGATGGTAGGGTGTGTAAAAGTTTAAGTGAAGCTAAAAAAATAAAAAAAAAACAATCCACCGACTTACCCAATGGCAGTCATGAGACTCCCAGTTTTAAAATTACACATCACCTCAGGGCGTGAAGCCATAATATTTATTTCATCTAAAGGCAAATATAAAAAGATTATTATTCAGGAAAAATTTAAACTATAATTTTAGAGAAGAAGGGTACCTACTATCTGTTGTGAGAAGGTTATCATGAGGTAAAAGACCAATTTCAAAAACAAGAAATATAATTATCATTGTATGCTGGATTATTAATTACATGAAAACTATTAAATTTATACAATTATTTGAGGTTACATGACATTATAAGTTATATATGTAGTATGTCACGCAGATTATTCAAGTTCTTTTCAGTATGAAGATTATGCATCGCAGACAGGGTATAGACATTTAAACGTAGCAGGTGTAGAATAAATTTTCATCATCAATTATCATCTTATTTAGTATAGAATTGGTACATTGTTTGTAGATTACATGAATGTGACATGTGGATTGTGACATCGGTCAACATCATACATCAGTTTTTTTTTTATATACGGCATGATCCAGCATCCAATGATTGTAAAAAAAGTACAAATTTCCAAGAACAGAAATCATAATTAGCCGTAAAGGCATAACATAACATGATAAATTATAAAGCAAAACAGGAAAGGAAAGGCAGTAATTCAGGAGGGAGAGGATATAGAAAAATAACAATACATAATTATATAGCAGTGTGTGAAACTTACCCTCCCGAATCTGCCGATTACATGAAAATTCTTCGAAACACAATTGTTCGAATGCGCAATTGTACGAATAGCAATTTTTCGAAAATCAGTTATCAGAATGACAATTGTCCGAAAGCAAATTATTCGAACTAACATTTGTTGGAAAACCAATTGACCGAATTTTTTGTGTCATTATGTTGCCTCCTTTGAGATATTTGTTGCCAGTAAAATATATTCGATGAAGACTATTATTACTTGTTGTATTATTGTTGGGTACCTACGTATGTTTGCACATTTTTAATAACTGATGTTTGACAGCGCGGTGCGTCGCCATGTTGTTTATTCCATAGATTTTTACTATACATAATATACTATGTAGTACTCCGTGCAAAAAGTGAGTCATGGAATATCGCACGTCTGTCGTTTTGGTTGACAACAAGTTTTCCTTACATTTCAACACATCCTAAATAACTTTTCTCTAAATCTAAATAAACAAAGTGTTTTTACGACAAATAAATCCGAAAACAATTCACATTAATCGTTATTCTCTATGAAAAAACGATGTACTAAAACGTCAAAAATCCCCCAAAAAAATGCCTCACTTCGTTTCATACAAAATTAGCTAACTACGACACCTAGTATCTTCTATATTATAAATTTGAATGTTTGTATGTATGTGTTGAATGCGCTCCTAAACAGTTCATCCGATTGCGATGAAACTTTGGTGAACTGTCGAGAGTATACCAGGGATGGTTTCTGGATCAAAAAATTTTAACTTCCTCTTCTTCTTCATTGAGTTTTGGACTATCCTGGGAACCGTTCATCCGATTGCAATTAAACTTTGGTGAATTGTCGATCGTATGCCCGGGATGATTTCTGAATTTAAAATATTTTCTTCTTCTTCTTCTTCATCGGGTATCAGGTCATTTTACATATGAAGGTGGACTAACCTGAGAACCGTTCATCCGATTGCAATGAAACTTTGGTGAATTGTCGAGCGTATGACCGGGATAGTTTCTGGATTAAAAAATTTTTCTTCTTCTTCTTCTTCATCGGGTATCAGGTCATTTTACCTATGAAGGTGGACTATCCTGGGAACCGTTCATTCAATTTCAATGAAACTTTGAAGAATTGTCGAGTGTATGCCCGGGATGATTTCTGGATTAAAAAAAAATTCTTCTTCTTCTTCTTCATCGGGTATCAGGTCATTTTATCGATGAAGGTGGACTATCATTGGAACCGTTCAATCAATTTCAATGAAACTTTGATGAATTGTCGAGCGTATGACCGGGACCTACTGAAGGGACGGGAGGTAATGAAGGGACGGGAGGTAATGAAGGGACGGGAGGTAATGAAGGGACGGGAGGTAATGAAGGGACGGGAGGTACTGAAGGGACGGGAGGTAATGAAGGGACGGGAGGTAATGAAGGGACGGGAGTAACTGAAGGGACGGGAGTAACTGAAGGGACGGGAGTAACTGAAGGGACGGGAGTAACTGAAGGGACGGGAGTAACTGAAGGGACGGGAGTAACTGAAGGGACGGGAGTAACTGAAGGGACGGGAGTAACTGAAGGGACGGGAGTAACTGAAGGGACGGGAGTAACTGAAGGGACGGGAGTAACTGAAGGGACGGGAGTAACTGAAGGGACGGGAGTAACTGAAGGGACGGGAGTAACTGAAGGGACGGGAGTAACTGAAGGAGGTACTGAAGGGACGGGAGGTACTGAAGGGACAGAAGGTACTGAAGGGACGGGAAGAACTGAAGGGATGGGAGGTATTGAAGAGTCTGAAGCGACGGGTGGTTATGGAGGACAATTTTTAATTATACAGGCAATACGAAGTTTGCCGGGTGTTCACTAGTATTATAATAAAAATCTATGGTTTATTCCTCTCACAATACTACCAACATGACGTCATAAAAATTCGAACAATTGTAATTTCTGATAATTGTGTGTTCGGAAAATTGTTTTTCGAAAAAATGTGATTCGAATAATTGCCGTTCGTAAAATTGATTTTCGTAAAATTGAGCATTCGAATAATTGTTTTTCGAATAATTTTCCTGTCACCGAATCTGCCTATGAGCTATACTGCCTTCCTACAAATGGCCTTCTTTCTTCCTCGATTTAAAATATCGCCACAACTCAATGATGTCCGTACGACATGCCTCCATGTTGAAAAAGAAAAAAAGCGATAGACGTCAAATTTGTCTATGCCATATAGATGTTCCAAATTCGTCCAGTTAGACTCGTAAAAGTTTGCTCCACACACTACCTAACCGACCAGTGAAGGATATGACGTAATTTTCCAACTGTCGATTCGTTCATGAGAATTCAATTCTCTTAATGAATAGACATTATTAAGCCAAGATGCGTGTACGAAGGAAAATTTTGTATGGTGTAGTGGACTTTTTGCATGCTAATAACACCAACTAGAGGCCTCGCAGCATATATGTTCCCGTACATGGATTTACTCAGAATTCGGAGTAGAACATTTTATGTGAGTTTTGTGTGTGTGTGTCTGTGTGTCCCCCCCCTTATAACTTTTGATCCGCTCAATTTACAGAGCCCAAATTTTCAGAATATATAAAAAGTTATAGGCCTACAAAACTTTTATACTCAGAAATGTGAATTTTTGTTTCCGTCAGGGGTTATCAACTTTTGAAATTTTGGTTTATTTTTCCATATATCTCAGAAACCATAAAAACTAGAACGCTGAAATTTGGTATAAACATAGACAAATACAAAATCTCAAATAAGTTTTTTAAAAAAAAATCCAGGGTTTCTCAAACATTTTTTATTAAGAAAAAATTTTTTTTTATGATAAATTTATGAGTTTAACTGCCTATATTTCCAATTTTTTTAAAAATATCAAAAAAAGCCGACACATCCCAACTAGATAATTTAATTTTCTATAAAAAATATTAACATTGTATTAGCACATCCCAAATTTTTTTTAACAATTTTTATAAAAATTGAATTTAGTGACGACATTGCTTCATACAATTTATATGGCAATCGCCTATACACAATACGTAAGAAGATTTAATAGTTTGATAGGTACTTAATATCCAAACATACATACAGAACCATCATGCTGTTTTCATATTCCGAGTAGGAAAAGAGGACTGACCTCCATACTGTCCTATCTTGACATACATACCAACATGTGTTAAAATTTTTAATAATTTGGATTTATGGGTTTATAGTTTGATTCTTATTCTTCAAATATACATACTATCGCTATCGACAGTTGGATCTCATGTGTTACATGCAACTAGTTATAAAATAACGTCACAATATGCAGTGATAGTCCGTTGTATGAATTCAACATTATTTCAACACGATTTATATCACATTCATTTAAGGGATCTCCTATTAAATAACTAGTTGCATGTAACACATGAGATCCAACTGTCGACAGCGATAGTATGTATAGTTGAAGAATAAGTACCAAACCCATAAATACAAATTATTTATTATTTTATTTATTATTTTATGATATTTAGTTTTCTATACAACAGATGTACCTAGGTAGTCAAGATAGGATAGTATGGAGGTCAGTCTTTTTTTCCTACCCGGAATATGAAAACAGCATGATGGTATATGTATATTGTATGTTTAGAGATGAAGTATCAAACTATTAAGTCTTCTTTGATATTGTGTATAGGTGACTACCATACAAATTGTATGAAGCGATGTCGTCACTAAATTCAATTTTATAAAAATTGTTAAAAAAAATTTGAGATGTACTGCTACAATGTTAATATTTTTTATATAAAATTAAATTATCTAGTTGGGGTGTTTCGGCTTTTTTCGATATTTTAAAAAAAATGGAAATATAGGCAGATAAACTCATAAATTTATCTTAAAAAAAATACTTTTCTTAATAAAAAATGTTTGAGAAACCCTGGAATTTTTTTGAAAAAACTAATTTGAGATTTTGTATTTGTCTATGTTTATACCAATTTTCAGCGTTCTAGCTTTTATGGTTTCTGAGATATAGGGAAAAATAAAATAAAAATTCAAAAGTTGATAACCCCTGACTGATACAAAAATTCAAAATTCCGAGTATAAAAGTTTTGTAGGCCTGTAACTGTTTATATATTCTGAAATTTTAGGCTCTGTAAATTGAGCGGATCAAAAGTTATAAGGGGGGGGGGGACACACACACACACACACAGACACACGAAATGTTCTACTCCGAATTCTGAGTAAATCCGTGTATGGAACATATATGCTGCGAAGCCTCGAAGTTGGTGTTTTTTGACTTCAAAGTTGGAAAAGCCGTGAAAAAAGTAGACCTCTCCATACAATTCTCGCGTATTCTGGCTTGATACATTGTCGATATGTTAAGAGAACAAAGTTCTCCTGAACAAATCGACAGTTGGATTAGCTTTGCGAATCTCCAGTATGTATGTATGTACATACCTTTACACTCGTCATCTGGCGGATTTTAATTTCATCTCTGATACGTGACCGACTTCTGATGTGACATTTAGTGACATCTCTCTACATGAAGCAGTGTTGCCATAATGCCTAGTGGTGCATTTATAAAAAAAAAAAAATTTAAATCTTTCTGTAAATATAATTATTACACTGGCGGGCTTCTTGCCTAATGACAATCTCTTCCAACCAACCAGAGTAAATGATAAATATACAAAACAGTGTGTACTATGGCAATAAGTTAATCACATTACAAAATAAATAAAGATAGCAGAAGATGAAGAAAAGTAAAAAAAAACAAAGAAGATAACATATAAGAATAATTCATAGCAATTATAGGAAAATTAAAGGATAAGGAAAGGATGAGGAGAGGAAGATATAATCAGGTGTTGTCAGATAAATATTAATGTTTTAGCCTTTTCTTATAGATGTTTAGTGAGATAGACTAGATTTATCAAATTTTACACAACTTTTTTTATTACCGTCACATTTTTTTGTTATTTAAATATTATTTTTTTTTTAAATATTAAAATCATAAAACTTTTTCAATTATCCCACTATTTATTTGTCTAATTGATTTTTATATTTGGTCAAATTTGACTACAACCGGTTTTGGTTGTAGTTAAATAAATAGTGGGAAGATTGAAATATGTTTTTAATTTTGATATTTTTTTAAAATTTTTTTGATCCATCAAGAATTATCTTTCGGAAAATTAAATTTAACTATATATCTACCCAATTGGTTTCGATAATGACAGTATATCATTAGGCTTCTTAAGGGGGGGACTGCTGCCAACGTACCTATCTTTCAATTTGATATACCATCATTATTTCTTATCAAATCTTTTTGAAAAAAATAATTTAGATAGTTTATAGATATTAAGATAGTTTGGATATTAATAAACAAAAATATACCTTAACTTTTTGATAATGTTCTATATAAATTCTTGTAGAAAAATAATGGCATGTCTAAAATCGGGGTATGCTTATTATTTTCCTACAAGAATATATACAGAACATAATCAAAAAGTTAAGGTATATTTCTCTTTATTAATATCCAAACTAACTAGGTTATTTTTTTCAAAATGATTCGTTTAGTAATAGTGATGGTATATTAAATTGAAAAAAATAGGTACGTTGGCAGCAGTCACCCTCTTAACACCAACTATAGAAAAAAGAATTAGGTAATATAAAATTAGAAAATAAAAAAGGAAATAAGCAAAAATATAAATACAAAATCTTGCCTGCTCAGTGGGAAGAATTACCTACTTATTTTTTCCCGACGTGAGGTATCGTCTTATCTCCCTGGGTTGTTCCAGACTTTTGGACTTCCCAATTTTTCACAGGACACGGAAACTTTAAAAGTTATCTTCACCGATTTAACATTGCCTCATCTGCTTTATGTCATTTCTGTCAATACCCGGACCAAACTTCGGAACATATCCTTTGGGAATGTTGCCACCCAATGGTGTCCTCATATAGATCGGAGCTCCTCGTTGCTGTCCGTGGGCCTCTTCAAGATCCCATTGGTCATGCGGATTTTGTGATCTCGAAGAAAAATTATAAAGCTTTTAAGGTTTTCTGTCATAGATATGGTGCCTTACTTTTAGAAGATTCCCGTTAAATTAATTATTTCCAGAGATCTTGGTCACTTCTCTGATGGTCTGCATGTAGGGGGATCTGAGGTCATAGACAGTCCACGGGTGTGAATTTTCTGTTCGCACTCGTTGATTGTTTCTTTTTGCACTATGGTGCCGAGATTGCTAATCTAGAGGGCTCCATGAGCTACTTTTCGTGCTATGCATTTTTTTTTTGTCGTTCACTTAGCGTTCTGTGAAGGGGCCGATTACAGTCCCCATAGGCAGAGCGGGTGGTGGTGGGAGTAGCGAAAAAAATACAAAATCTTAAATTACTTTTTAACAAAAAAAATCCAAAGTCTCAAACATTTTTTATTAAGAAAAACATTTTTTTATGATAAATTTATGTGCTTAACTGCTTATATTTCCAAAGTTTTTTAAAATGTCGAAAAACGCCGGAACACCCCAACTAGATAATTTAATTTTCTATAAAAAAATATGAAATTGTAGTATTGCATCTCAGTTTTTTTTATCAATTTTAATGAAAAATAAATTTAGTGGAGACGTCGTTTAGTACAGTAAATTGGTTAGGCAGTATACACTACACAATATCTCACTCAATAGTTTGATATCTACAAACATACATCACTGATCTGCATACTATCCAATCTTGATACCTACATGTTTTATATAGAAAACATAATATCATAAAATACTTAAAAATTAGTGTTTATATTTTGGTGTTCTTCAATTATACATACTATCGCTATCGACAGTTGGATCTCATGTGTTACATGCAACTAGTTTATATTCATGAAATATAAAACAACTCTTTTGAGTCCTCGATTAAAAGCCTTTATATTAAAAATACAACAGGCAACAATAACATCTCATATACCTAGTTCAACAATCAGTTTCACCACACATTCAGATTATTATGTAGTGCCTTTTCTGGTGACATACATACATACATACCATCACGGCATATCCCACAAAGTGGGATAACCAGCGAAAGGTGTGCGGGTGTGATTGCCTTATAAAAGGGAGCACAACACATCTGTGTATACCCACACTCCAGTCTCGGCTCACCTAAAAGGCACTACATTCAGAATGGGTGGTGAACCTCATTGCTGAACTATGTGAGATGTTATTGTTGCCTGTTGTATTTTCGATTACCCGGCTCTTACGGGACACTCGAAAACAATAATAGAAAAGAGTGGAAGCACTATTCTAAGCCGGTGCCTCACATTCTGGTGACACGAGACTGATATCTATGTGGAGATACACGCATGTATCGGACTTTATATTTTTAAGGTATAATATATTGTATATATGTTATTTTCAATTAAGGAAACATCTGTGTAATTGTTGATAAATAATAAGTAGCATGGTATAAAACCATACTAGGGGATATTACTAATTACTACTCGTCCACAAACCCTTCCAACCGAGGCAGGGCAATTGTGCAACGGACGCAATCGAAGCGCTAACAGTATGAATGTATGAATTAAAAATGAAATAACTTATATTTACTTTGTATGTCTACTATGTATTTATGTTTATGTTATTAACCACAATTATTTTGTATCTTATATCTGCTCTATGTTTTGGATAGAAATAAACAAAAAAATTATCAATAAAAAACGTATATACAACAAAATAAAGCTATTCGTACTCCATAAAATTATAACTCTGTGTTGACAACCATGGTCTGTAAATTTTTCCCATCAAAAAGGGGTTTAGAGCGTTGTTCGTCATTTAATGTCACGTTTTAAATTCACAAAGGGTTGGGATGGTTAAGGGTGGTTAGGGATTGTATCTCAACGCCACAGCCTCCCATCCCTTCCTTCCATACCAATTAACGTCATTATTATCGCGTTATCAAAGTTTAACGCCGTTTAAGCGACTTACATCCATTCACTTGTGGTAGCAGACATTTTTTTAATGCACAATATTTATTTACGGCATCAATTGCCTTATGCATGTACATAAATAAGATATACATATATTGAAATACAAAACAATAATAAAGTATGTTACTATAGATTAGGCTATGTATTGTTATATATAGAAAAATTTTAATATCAATAGTTTTAATATTTTTAGTTTTAATTGTATAATATCAATAGTTTTAAATGACCAATCACAAGAACCTGTAAGCTCCTCCTACATAATTAATCTATAAATATAAGTAAAATTTGTCAAAATAGTCATAAGCTAGTGAATGAGCGGGGGCGTAACTTCCCGCTCAGGTGTTGGTAGGTTTAAATTATATTATGATGATGATGATGTGAACAAGTCAACCAAAGAAAGCCTGTAAATCTATCTGTGGAATATGAGACAGTCACTTACTTGTAACTGTTCTCCTGGTCTTCGCGGGCACAAATTTCGTATCTCCGTTCTCTTTTTCTGGCGGAGAAAAATGGTTTGTCCACTTACAAAGTCTGAACACATGCACCATGCGATCACACAACAATTCTCACCGAAACTTCGTGACAATCACGATATATTATAAAATGTTCAAAAGTGCACAGCAAATTAGATTATTACCGGCAAGTTTTAAAGTGAAACGCGGCAGATTCATATATTTAATCAGCGCGGCGTAATAGCACAAGTAAATTATGGCTATTTTAACTCAAAAGATGTTACTTGGTCTATCGGCGAATATGTTGTGGGGATTGAGGAGGCAAGCGTCATATATTTACACTGTATGTCATACATATCACAATATTATGTCACATTCGTTTCTGACAAAAAATTTAATTGTATTTAATTATGTATGTAACATTGATTTTTATCTATCATTGTCACTTAGGGGGGAGCACTGTGGGGATTGAGGAGGCAAGCCCCTCTGGCTTGCCTATATATATCCCCACCAACGACGAGCCAACGCAGTTCTCTCGGGCCGTCGTATAATAAACACCATTTAATCAGAACACGCTTATTATTTATCTCCACCAAATAGGTATAACAACAAACCTTAAAATGTCAATCCACACTTCCTGTAGTTCGTCCGTATCCATGGCTCAAACCATATCCGCCTACCTGTGTCGCTCAGATGTTGAAAAAACATAACAAACAAGTGACTATCTAATTCACAGATGGCAGACTGGTCCTACAGTTGACTTGTTAGATATGAATAAAAATAAAAATAAATTATACAATAACTTTGGCAAATGAATATTATTTCTCAACCAGCTAGTAAATGCCATAACATGGCGAAATAGGCCTATCGCCCATAGCAAAATCCATGTAGAATCAAAAAGTGGTTTACTTTAAATTATAGATTTAACAAACAAATAAACTCAGACATAGAACCTAAATAAAAATATAAAATTTACAAATACATAAGAATTAAATATACAAATTAACACAAACAAATAAACTCAGACATGGAACTAAAAATATTAAGATATATAGCTCCGTTTAATTCATTTTAAATTCAGATAGATGTGAAAGTTTGCTAAGAAATAATATGCATTTGTTTTCATTTCTACAACACCTCCTTGAATATTATTTTCATATCTAGCTTTTTCGAAGTGAAATCGTAATATTACAAATGATTTTAAATACTTGTCCATTCTATAGAAAATCTTTGTTGGTATTCAACACGATTATGTCGAGAATCGTTGGAGTGAATATTTCCAAGATCAAACAATATCTATACATTGAGAGATACCTATATTATATTAAAATACATCTTCTTGAAAGAAAATAATATTTCTTTCTGTTTTATGCGACAAAGAATCTTGAGAAACGTTCGAAATATAATATTGAAAATAGGTTCTAGATATATAGGTGTATATAATAAAGAAAGCAGTATTTTCGTAGGTACACATAGGTAGCTAAGAATGGGCGTAAAAATCGTTATTATTTGAGAAAATATAACCATTTTTGAAGATATAATTATTGCTTATTTTGACAGCCAAATATTCATTAAATTTAAATGAGCAAATATCGTTTGAAACAAAAATGATTTTTTTAATTGACTAAAATACCTAAATTTAAATTGGCTCGACTCTCCAGTAATTTTACGCGGACAAATGTTTTTCATATTTTTATGTAGATATTTAATATTTATTTATTCAAAAGATAAATTAAAAAAAAATAGTGATTTTTTTAAATTTTGACATCTGAAGATGTTCCCTGGGTCCAACGAAAGCTTGTCGTATATTTTGTTTCTAATCTTTGTGGACTTATATTGTGTTTTGCTATGGTCGGTCTTCGTGTTGGTCTCAGTTGACTATATATTTGATCCCTGGTTCGTTTCCCGGTGGAGACACCGTTATTTTTACTGTTTTTCAAAAACAAAATTAACTTTTATTAATTGAAGCACAATTAGTTTTTGATTGTTTTCAATCTGTGATCAGATAAATACACTTACTTACTTACTTACTCAGTCTCTTCTTGAGTCCAGCATTGGACAAAGGCCTCCCGCTTGGACTTCCACTGGTCTCTATCCTGTGCCATTCTTCGCCATTCAGGACCTGCCACTTTTTTGATGTCATCGGACCATCTGGTTTGGGGCCTTCCCACGCTTCTGCTTCCCGTTCTTGGCCTCCAGTCCATCACAATTTTTGGCCATCGTCCATCCGACATCCGAGACATATGACCCGCCCAACTCCACTTTAACTTCCGCTATTCTTTTGGCCACATCCGCTACTCCTGTGTTCTTCCTAATCCATTCATTAGTTTTGTGGTCCCTTAGCGAGATATTCAACATTATTCTTTCCATCGCTCTTTGTGTCACTCTTAGCTTTTCCATCATTTTCTTGGTAAATGCGGATGTTTCAAAGCCGTAAGTGAGCACAGGGAGTACACAAGCGTCAAAAACTTTTTTCTTTGAGTGGATTGGGATATTTGTAGATAAATATAAGTATCCAAAATGTGGCAAATTGTTTTGTAAGTGTCTTATAGCGAGTTTATACAATTAAGTAGTTTTATCTCGCTGTTTTTGTGTGTATGACGTAGAATCATATTTAGTGACCTATGTAGATCTCTATTCATGCGTTGATCGTTTAACAGATCGTTTTAATCTCAAATTTATTAGTTCCGATCCACGACATCACAAATTAATTTACTTATTACTTATATTGTAATAATCTATTTTATTCGAATATACCAGTGTTGATTATGTAAGTTTTTTTATTTGAAACCTTTCATCACTATAAACAATATACATATAATCAATTATTTAATTAACTGACATAAGCAATATCATATTGGGAGATAGATGTTTTAAATTAAATATAATCATTAAAAGGCGGGACAGCTGCCAACGTACCTATTTTTCAATTTGATATACCATCATTATTTCTTAGCAAATCGTTTTCAAAAAAATAATTTAGATTCTGTTCATTCTTTAATGTTCTGTATAAATTCTTGTAAAAAAATAATGGCATACCCCAATTTTCAACGTTTATCTTATATTTTTAATAAAATATAGGGCGTAGTTCAATATATTTTTTTTATTAAAGAAGACAAAAATATCTAGAAAAATATGATGTGACGTTGTATTAATGCTTCAGGTTTAGTAAATAAACCTTAAAAAACCTTTATTTTACATTCAGCGCCATTGCGAAATAAAAGTTTTTTTAATTAATAAATTAAAAGTTTTTTTGGTTTATTAACTTAAACTGATGCATTAATGCATCGCTACATCGTATTTTTCCAGATATTTTGATCTTTTTAATTTATAAAAAAATATGATGCTCTATACCTTATAGTTTTTTACAAATTTAAGATAAATGTCAAAAATCGGGTTATGCTTATTATTTTCCTACAGAACATAATTAAAAAGTTAAGGTATATTTTTCTTTATTAATATCCTAGGTTATTTTTTTCAAAATGATTCGTTTTGTAGTAATGATGCAAATTCAAATTGAAAAAATAGGTACGTTGGCAGCAGTCACCCTATTAAGAAAACGCAAATATGTAATATTAATGTAATCCCTTCTGATATAAATAACTAGAATAAAACTTCCACCTCCAAAAAATCAAAGAAGAAATAATATTTATTTGAAGGTAAAACTGTGTTGGGGAGAATTTAGTGTTGGCCACATTCCACTTGTTTGACTTAGTGCTGTTAAGAGATAAATCTCTGAAAATTCCAAGTTATTTTTTTATGTATATTTTTTACCTCTTTGTTGGGAGACTACTTTGGGATAATTCTTTTTTTTAACTCATTGACCATTGTCTCTGTAAATTGTATAACGTATCATAAAAAAGGGTAAGAGAATCATTTTGTAGGTGGGTTAATTCGCCTCGTAGAAAATAGGCTATTTTTTTTCTTGGAATTATCTTCGCGCGACGTCAAATTTTGTCGACGAAATCTCATCGCTTTATGAGTTCAACTATACATATCACAGAATATGGAATCTATAGATCTGACCTTACCTATGAATTGGGCCTAGGTTGCGGCTCTAAGGGCCTAGGCAGTAAAGGCGGGGGTGGGCGGCCGACGCTGTTGTGCCCTCGTCAATTCTGTACTTAGAGAAGAGCAGGACGGACGCCTCTAGTCTCGCTCGGCAGTGACTCGTCAACTGTGGCGAATGTTGTTGTGTGGTTCGGGCATACCGCCGGCGCAAACGACGGGTCAGACATCCTGTGTTGACAATTTGATGTCATATCTGACAGGTGATGATTGCGTCGGATGCCCCCGGTGTTAGCCCGCGGAACCTTCGGACGCCAACACGAGGGCCGAGAGGCCGGGGACAAGCCCCTCCGACTTGAATCGGAGTGTACATAGCGGCCGATTTCGAGACCGATCGGAGGCCCCGACGTGTGAGGTTGGATTCTCGGGGGCAGTGGTTGAACCCGATGGATGGTGGATAGTTTGTGTAGTTTGGGGTGAACAGGACTAATGGGTCCTATAGCGTCTCCGGCGTGGAAGTGGAATCGCGATCTCCTTCCTTACCAATGAATTAATGCCAGGTGATTGGAACACAATGTGAGGTGTGACAAGGGTGTCCCAAACAATAATGATATACCATCAGTCTTTTATATTAGATTTCGTTAAAAGTTTACTAAACACGCTACTAGATAATCACGAATAAAATAGCTAAGATCGATATTAAAAAAATCTTGCTTATAAACGTATACTAATGTAAGATGCGACTAACTAGTTCACCGAATTGTTTACGAACACCTTATTTAATTCTTTCATATGGCCGCATTGGCTTCACAGATGTCAAAAAATAGATAAATACATGTAATCTTTGGATAACTGACACCGAAAAATGAAAACAAACACCGCATTGTGCCGTGTTGAGTCAATTTAAACACGATTGCGACGAAGAATAACAAGGTAAAACGATATAAGGATTAATTATTTTTGTCAAACATAAATATGCGCCGGATCATATATGAAAGATCCGTCATTTTGAAATATTTGGTATGACGCGTTAGTCAAGCGTTAAGCATATTCTCGATCTGTCCTAACTTGACGTCTACTAAATAAGAGTGTTATAAAGATAGTCACCGTTTACTTTTTTTTAATCACGCTCTATTACCGGGTACTACTTGAGAGCTATACAAGACTCCCCATGAGGCTAACAGCGCTAGTGCAGATCCATTATTCATTTCTGGATATAAAATGGTACAATAAACTCGAATAAACTATCAAATTGAAACCTGATAAATTGTCAACTTAAAAAATAAGTTTGAATTAATTTCTTCCTCATTTGCAATTAATTTGTCGGCCTTCGTGGCTCAGTTGGTTAGGTATCAGACTGCTGGTCCAAAGGTCCCGGGTTCGATTCCCGGTGGAGACACAGTTTTAAATTGTGTTTTTAGTCTGGATCTGTGAGACGATTAATATCGTAAATCTCCATAATGTGGCAACTTGTTAGTTGCCCGAGAAGCAATATTAAGTAAATAAATAAATAATTCTACCTTAAATTGATTTTTCATAGGTACTTTTACATTTTCTTTTACCTTTTATTATTTTAATGTTTATAATAATTCACCTATCCATATGAATGTTTTGTTTTGTTTTGCCGACCGCCGTGGCACAGTTGGTAAGCCGTTCGGTTTCTGTGCGGGCGTCCTGGGTCCGATTCCCAGCAGAGGAGAAATTTGTTTAAATTTATTTCTCACGCTAATATTTCTTCTCTTGGCTGGAAACACTGGTTATTTGGAAGAAATTGCCATACGGCAATAAACTCGCCACTTGTGCAGGGTGCAAGGAAGTGAATTATATGAATTGAAGTTTTTTTTCCTTTCTTATGTGAATTTTTTTTTTTTTTTTTACTATTGAAATCAAACAAAATATAACAATATAGTTACAAACAATAAAAATATTACAAAAAAGTACAATTTAAATAAGTTATATGAAACATTTTTTTTATAGGATTATTTGGTATATACCACCTCACTAGGCTGAGCCTGTACCGAGGTGGCAGAATTTTTTTTTTTTTTGCGTTATATCTGACAGAAAAATATTAAACTTGTATTTAACTAAAACTTGTTATAAAATATACCTATTATAAAATAAAAATATAAACTATTGTAGCTTGATCATGTTTCCGCAGTATATAATGTCCTTGTTTCTAATCCATGTTTCTATTGTTTTCTTGTATTTCAAATTATTCATCAACTGTATGTCCGTTATTTCACTTTTTATCTTATTAAAAATTTTTGGAGCTAATGTCTTTGTCCGAATGTCGTGTTTTTCTTTGGAGTCATGAGAAAATTCCTGCGTGTCGTTAAATTATTTGCGTGTAATTTAAATTATTTTTTTGACAAACTTTTTAGCATCTCAATTGAGACGAAGTTGGAATATAATAGAAGAACCAGGAACTCAACGCACCAACAGAGCCCATGACCTGTCATGGATTTAAATAATAAATTTTATGATCTCTGATGTTTGTCCCTTTACATCAATTGTAGACTTTTTTTATCTCTTATGTTTATTTCAAATTGTAAATTTTCTGAACTCCTCCCCAAAGCACAAGGTTTCCTTCTATCAGGGGTGAATTTCTCATTTCAATTTGTGATATCTTACATACTTCTATCAGGGGTGAATTTCTCATTTCAATTTGTGATATCTTACATACTTCTATCAGGGGTGAATTTCTCATTTCAATTTGTGATATCTTACATACTTCTATCAGGGGTGAATTTCTCATTTCAATTTGTGATATCTTACATACTTCTATCAGGGGTGAATTTCTCATTTCAATTTGTGATATCTTACATACTTCTATCAGGGGTGAATTTCTCATTTCAATTTGTGATATCTTACATACTTCTATCAGGGGTGAATTTCTCATTTCAATTTGTGATATCTTACATACTTCTATCAGGGGTGAATTTCTCATTTCAATTTGTGATATCTTACATACTTCTATCAGGGGTGAATTTCTCATTTCAATTTGTGATATCTTACATACTTCTATCAGGGGTGAATTTCTCATTTCAATTTGTGATATCTTACATACTTCTATCAGGGGTGAATTTCTCATTTCAATTTGTGATATCTTACATACTTCTATCAGGGGTGAATTTCTCATTTCAATTTGTGATATCTTACATACTTTTTGTTTTCGGGATATCTTTTGTATCTTTTTTTTATATTTTCATAATAATAAAATTACTATACTCATTGCATAAGACCAGGAGTATTTTTAAACCATTTTTTGAAAAGGGTGCCCTCATTTTACTCTCAACTACTATGAAATAATAATAATAATAATAAAATACTTTTATTGATTTATACAACGTGGCGGACTTATTGCCCGCAGGCAATCTCTACCAGTCAACCACCATGGTAAATACAGCCAGTAACAGGGATAGAAGAATACTTCTTCTTCTTCTTCTTCTTTTGAGTAGACCTTCAGGTCTGTTTTTTTAGAGGCCTGCTCTTCCTGCGAAGTGGACCCCCAGCTATCCCTCCATCTTTTTGGCGGTCTACCGCGAGGGCGGGTTCCGTGAGGCTGATTGTGAAGCACGATATGAGGAAGTCTGGTGCTGTCCATCCTTTGGACATGACCATACCAGTCCCTCCTCCGCTGCCTGCTCCATCTGATGATATCGTCAACCTCACATAGTTCCCTTATTCTGGAGTTCCTCACTCGGTCTCTCAGGGTTTTGCCTGCAATTGCTCTCAATGTCCTCATTTCTGAAGTCCTCAACATTTGTTTGCTTCTGACTGTGTCTGCTCGTGCCTCTATACCGTATGTCATCACTGGTCTTACGCATGCTTTGTAGATTCTCACTTTGCTTTTAATGGCCATATCCTCATTTTTCCAAATAATGGATTTTAGGGCGCCCGAGACTGCAGCTGCCTTATTGAATTGGCTCTGAATTTCTTCACAGAGGTCAGCATCTTCTGTTATGTCAATTCCTAGGTATCTAAAGGTATTAACCTGTTCAATTGGGTTGTTGTCTATAGTCAGATTGCATGCTATGTGTGTTTTTGAGAATGTCATAGAAGAATACAAATAGAAAAATACAAACAAAAAAAATCATAAATTAAAAATACAAAATAAATATAAAAAACAAAAATTAATATATATATAAATAAGAACAAGAATAAGAATAAAAAATACATCAGATAGATACACTATGTTTATTGGATGGAGGATATGAGAGGAGAAAGGAAGAGGGATAAAGGGAAAAAGACGTGAATTTGTGTTTATGTGGATAAAAAGTGTGACTTGAGACGCTTTTTGAATGCTATTAAATTAGTGGCATCTCTGATACTCTCCGGCAATAGATTCCACATCCGAGCTGCATGAACTGTGGACGAGTAAGTATAAGTATATTAGCAGTGAAATAGTGGCGAGTCATGATTTAACAATTTTTTTACATCAATTTCTCAATGGGTATAATGTAGAGAATGCATACTATGAGTTTCGTTATGCTGTTTTTTTGTGTATGCCGCTATCCGTAATACGTGTACTGTATACTGTATGCCGTATCTACATAAATATGAAAATTTGTGTCCTCTGTACAGATCAAACTAAAAGGCCAATGAAATCAATATTGATACCATACGTGTGAAGTAGGTACATAAACTTGATGCTGATTAGTTTTTCATAGAAAATGGTTCATTTGTTCTCAATATTTCTCTATGATTTCATCTATTAAAACTGAAAAATGCTCTCACGACCTGGAAATTTGTGATATTTTAATTTTTTGTTTAAACTATTTATACAATACCAATAATCTTCAAAAAACTGCATTCAAAGTTGATCAACGGTAAAAGAAAAACAAACAACCGTTTGAAAAATTATGTTCATAATAATAGATTTTTGTATGAAAAATATAGGTTTACAACACGATATTTTTTTTATGTTTGGCAATGTTTAGTTATTTGATTTCATCTTGATATAAGAGTGAAGCTTTATTGTGTAGTGGAGAGTTTGGCGTTGGCCACAACCCACTCTTTTTTTTATTTATTGTTTTGTACATAATTTAATCAAATATAATGAATACAGGGGGGCTTTTGGCATAACGCAATTACTTCCAACGAACCAGTTTACCTCTTTTAATTACGAAAAACTAAAATAATCAAAAATATTAATGAAGATTTTTCTGACCAGTAATACTTGAAAAATACCTACCATTTAAAGCAGCGGTCGGGGAACTGGGGTAAACAACCCCAAATGGGGTAAAAATGAATTTTTGTTTGATCCAATTTGAAAATTTTATTTTGTTTGTCTACTACATACTTACTATTTTAATGTGACTTTTTTTATTTTCTGTGTAAATTAATTCAATAAATAATGTTTATTTAAATATACATTGATTATCTTCTTTTCAAAATGGGGGGAAGGGGTAATATCGACTTATACAAAAATATTTTGGGGTAATGGTTAAAAAAGTTCCCCGACCGCTGATTTAAAGTATGTAATAAAATAATATTTTTATAGGCCTTGTTCCACGTTAAATCCCAACACAAAAAAATGTATGCTGTGAAGCACCGTTTTTTTTCTATTATCGTCGTTTTCAAGCGTCCCGTAGGCAGCAGACAAAATTACATCTCTCATTGTTCAGCAATGGAGTTCACCACCCATTATGAATGTAGAGCCTCCTTATGTGAAACGATGCTGGTGTTCGGGTAAACACGCATGTATCGTGCTTATTTTTATTATTACACCCACATATCTTTCGTGGGTTACCCCACATTGTGGGATCGGTATGTCGTGATAGTATGAATGAATGAACCAAACCATCTCGCCATTCCCCTATTTGGGGTTGACAGAGAGAACCGAACACCAGACTTCTCTCTATTACATATACGTTTCTCGCTTCGTTCACGTCCATGCATCTTCTCACACACGCCCTTCTGTTATTCTTACTTCTAACGTCTCCATCTTTCAAAATTCCATTTATGTGATTGTGCCAACTTTTCCTTGGCCGACCTCTACTTTTCGTTCCTCTTTTATTAGCCTTGTATCCTTTTTTTTGTCAGACAGTCATCACTTATTCTTTCTACGTGGCCAAACCACCTTAAGGGCATTTATTTTCATCTTGCTTACGATACCTCTTTCAATCATACTTACTTACTTACTTATCGAGTCCGGAACTCAGATTTTGCCACTCCAATGTGTGGCGGCGGAAATCGCCCTGTCGGTAAGTTTAATCAGGTCGTCCATGTGGCAACCCTCGTTCAATTCTGGGCAGGACAGCAGATGGTCGTCATCCTGCACTGCCCCACAATCACAGAAGGTATCATCCTCCGTCGAGAAGCCCCACCTGTGCAGGTTGCTCTTGCAGCCACTCACACCCACCCTCAGCCTGTTCAGTGTCTTCCATACATTTTCAATCATACATTTTCGTCTAATATCCTCAATCCGAATTCTATCCACCCATTCGTCTCAGTGACCTCATTTCAACCGTAAAATTGTACTTTCATGCATGTTCTGCCATGTCCATGTCTCACTAGCATACATTAGAGTCGGTACAACGATACCATTGAATAAAGCGAGCTTTGCTTGCCATGAAATACACTCTATTACTTGCCGTTACTCTCCTTTAAATATCTTTTTCCCGTTTTCCATGTTTCCTAAATATAAGTATTCATCAACTTGTTCTAATTGCAAATGAATGAATGATAACTATGTATTTACGAATATAATTCATCTGTGTACGATAGTAATAAATAATATAATAATGGTGAATTTTATTTAGACGTAAAAACATATAAAAATTAATACATCTAGTACAAACAAAAAGTCTTAGATTACATATATATAATACAGATACCTAGACAGCGCAATGAATGTATGCCAACTAAAACTAAGAACAATGTTCTGAGTTACACTCGCTCGGCCGTCAATACAGTCATAGAACACATAGTAGTACACGTAAAATCTCTTTTCTATGCAGTATACGTACACCTACCGATCTACCGCCTCACACACACACACATGTAAATAAAACTTGTTAAACATTTGAATTCGAAATTTATATTGCACGCGGCTTCTGCACCTTATAATTCTATGCAAAAAGTATATATTTTTTTAAACAATAAGTATGGTACAAAGTAATGACAATCAATTATAGAAGCATGTAAATCTAGGGAGAACCTTACTATGTATTCAGCACCTGGCCTAAGAAAGGTGACAAGATATGTGGTTTCTTTTATGTTTGATGGTAAACTATTATATATTTTGAGACTTGTTAATCTCATTTTTGGAAGTCTAAAGTCCTGACATCCTCTCGTAGGGTAAGTGTGAACATTGGCATTGAATAATATATTTTTCTGCATATTATTTCTTAGTTTGTATGTAAATCAAATTTAATGTATTGTATAAAATGTATTGCTATACTGTCATTAATTTTAGTTTATTTAACATTAGGTTTATTCTTGTAGGTATATCTGTTGCATTTTAAAATTGTTCTCATTCTCATAATATTATCTTTTCTAAATAAGATTTCCATCATAAACAATTTGTATTGGGTACAATTGTAATATATTTTGTAACATTGCGTGTATGTTAACTGTATAGGTTCGATCTACCAATCTGATAAATCAAATTTCGATTATTACACCCGATAAGGAACACAATCCAACTTTATATTAACTTATTTTATATCATAAACACCCTTTAACTTTTCGATTCCCCACACGGTCAACACAAGTTGGATAAGAAACTAATTTAAAGTCTGAAGAATCGTAAAAGAAATAGTAAAAACTAGATAATTCTTCAATGGAACATATCTATGTAACAGATTTTTAATTATCTCAATAGAGACGATTAATTATCTCAATAGTTGACGTGATCACTTTATGCGCTTGCGCAACGTTCACCAATTATTATTACAATTATATTAATAAAAATGCATAATTGGTGAACGTTGCGCAAGCGCATAAAGTGATCACGTAAACCAGCCGATGACAGGTCGTAAGCCCTGTAGGTGCCTTGATTTCCCGGTTCTCCTACAGTAAATATTCCAACTTCATCTCTATTGAGATAATTAAAAATCTGTTAAAAAATATCTTTGACTCCCGACAGGGAAAAAAATCCAATGTTTGCGCATATGCAATAATAAAAATATTCGATATCTATGTATTTAACAGAGCATCTGGCCGACCGGTTGGGCGGCCTGCTCAGTGGGAAGATATTTTTTTTTTCATTTCTTGAGGAATCGACTTGATTTTTTTTTTCGGGGTAGTTCCTGACTTTTGGACTTCCCAATTTATCGCAGGACACGGAAATTTAAGTCATATTAATCAATTCAACTTTACCTCCTCTGCATCACGTCAGTTCTGCCAATACCCAGAACAAACTCTGGAACTAAATATCCTTTGAGATTTATGTCGGTGTCCTCTTTTAGATTGGAGCTTAAAGTGCATGGACCTAGATCTAAAATGTTTCCCATAGACAACTTTTAGTTTCTTGTCTATGATTTCATCATTTACGTTGGTTTTTTTTGTGTCCTCTCTGCAGCCCAAACTATAAGTCCGATTGACTTCATATTGATATCATATACCTATGTAAAGTCCATAAACTTAGAGCTGATTAGTTTTCTATACATATCCGCTAATTTTTTCTCACGGTCTGGCAAGTCTAGGTATTTTCATATTTTTTGAACTTTTGATACAATAAATATATACTATTCAAAAATGCATTCAAGAATTGTCAAAATTTAAAGAAAAAAAATCTATGTTCTGTTACATCGATGTGAAATGAATTTCGTATTTGTATTAAAATTGTGTATGACAGAAGTAAAATAGCTTCGGTATGGAAAAATTGAGTAATCAACTTCATATTGATATTGCATGTGTCTCTATATCGACTCTCTTTCAGATGGGTCGATGGCAGAGCGGTTAGCGCGCTGGGCTAGTAATCCAGTGGTCGCGAGTTCGAATCCTGCCTCGACCGATTTCGTTCACCTATAGCACAAGCATTTATGTTTATTTTAGGGAACGTAGGAAGATGTATATGTGCTTGTTTAACAAGGACATATTCATTTTTTTTAAAAAAAAAAAAAAATATACAAGTGTATTTTTTACTCTCCACTTCTATCTTCCTCAAGGGGTAGGCAGTGAGAACCAAACACCACATTCTTCAATCTTGACACATACATCACATCGTCTTATCAACAATTTTTTACTAAAATTTCGCAACAACGCATACTATGTATTATGAAAACTTTTGTCCTCTGGGAATCTCATATTTGATTAAGAATCTATATGAAATGTACTTCATAAAAATGCATTTAAAGAGTGTCTATCTTTCGGGAAGAAAAATGTACACTTAATGTAGTGGAGAGTTTAGTGTTGGCTACAATCCACTCATTTTTGTTATACATTTGATATAATAATAATAATAACTTTATTCCAGTCCGTGAGCAGGGGGGGTGCAATGCTACACAGACCATATATTATACATACAAAAATAAGAACAATTAAAAAAAAAAGAAAAACATAGTATGAACAGAATGAGAAACAATGGAAAAAAAAAAAAAAAAAATATATATATATATATATATATATATATATATATATATATATATATATATATATATATATATATATATATATATATATATATATATATATATATATATATATATATATATATATATATATATATATATATATATATATATATATATATATATATATATATATATATATATATATATATATATATATATATATATATATATATATATATATATATATATATATATATATAAATATATATATATATATATATATATATATTAAGAACAATTAAAAAAAAAAGAAAAACATAGTATGAACAGAATGAGAAACAATGGAAAAAAAAAAAAATATATATATATATATATATATATATATATATATATATATATATTTATATATATATATATATATATATATATATATATATATATATATATATATATATATATATATATATATATATATATATATATATATATATATATATATATATATATATATATATATATATATATTATATATATATATATATATATATATATATATATATATATATATATATATATATATATATATATATATATATATATATATATATATATATATATATGTTATATTTGATGTTTTCACGGGTGAAATATGTTATAATATTTTTATCTCGGTTTTCCCGTGTCAGTAGGTCTTGACTAAGACCATTTGTCTTCCGACGTTTCGCCTGAATATCACCAGGCATTTTCAAGGACTTAACGAAAAGCACGCGTGCGACACACGTCTACTCACACTGACTTGACGGTGAGCTTTCAGTGTGAGTAGACGTGTGTCGCACGCGTGCTTTTCGTTAAGTCCTTGAAAATGCCTGGTGATATTCAGGCGAAACGTCGGAAGACAAATGGTCTTAGTCAAGACCTACTGACACGGGAAAACCGAGATAAAAATATTATAACATATATATATATATATATATATATATATATATATATATATATATATATATATATATATATATATATATATATATATATATATATATTATATATATATATATATATATAATATATATATATATATATATATATATATATATATATATATATATATATATATATATATATATATATATATATATATATATATATATATATATATATATATATATATATATATATATATATATATATATATATGTGTTAAATCTAAGGTTTTCGCGAGTACAAAATATGTTATTATTAAGTATTTTGGGGATAACCCGCGTCAAATTATGATTCCCGAGAGAATCAGTCGTCTGCCGACGTTTCGTCTGAATCACATCAGACATTTTCTAAAGGCGCCTTGTTAATAAATTTTCGTCTCGAGGGATAGTGCACGCACGTCCGTTCGAGTCGAAAGCTTACTACCAAGTCTTCGACTCGAACGGACGTGCGTGCACTATCCCTCGAGACGAAAATTTATTAACAAGGCGCCTTTAGAAAATGTCTGATGTGATTCAGACGAAACGTCGGCAGACGACTGATTCTCTCGGGAATCATAATTTGACGCGGGTTATCCCCAAAATACTTAATAATAACATATATATATATATATATATATATATATTATATATATATATATATATATATATATATATATATATATATATATAATATATATTATATATATGATATATATATATATATATATACTATAGAATATATATATATATATATATATATATATATATATATATATATATATATTATATATATATATATATATATATATATATATATATATATATATATATATATAATATATATATATATATATATATATATATATATATATATATATATATATATATATATATATATATATATATATATATATATATTTTATATAAAA
>OY754989.1:14923753-15068753 GCA_963576475.1 Molanna angustata
AATGACAAACCCATAGGTGCTCCTTTTATTTGTTTGTATGTCTTATTATTGTAATAAAAAAATGTGTTATTTAAACAGTGATAAAATAAATTTAAAATATCGTCTGTGGTATTGAGTGTTTCTTTGATTATGTCTAGTGTCTCGTTAATTGGAATATTTGTAAATAAAGAAACAACGTCAAAACTCACAAGAATATCTGTACTTCCCAGTTCTAAGTCAGTGATGAGTGATATGAAATGTTCTGAGTTTTTGACATAGGAGTCTGCGGATTCTACATAGGGCTGCAACATATTCGCGAGGAATTTAGAAAGCATTTGTAACGGCGAACCAATGGAACTAACAATTGGTCTGAGAGGAATATCTTTCTTATGAATTTTTGGAAGACCATATAATTTTGGAAAGCGTGACGACTTCTCTCGTGGAATAAGTGACTTCTTGATATCATCACTAAGTTTTGTTTCCATTATTTTAGTTTTCGTGGTTTTCTCAAGATACGTGATTGGGTTGCTTGCATGTATTTTGTATGCTGGGTCTTCAAGGATATCGGTCATTTTCGATTTATAATCTTCACTGTTCATCACTACTGTGGCATTGCCTTTATCAGCTGGAAGGTTGAAGTTGAAGATCCAATCGAAAAGTTGAAGCACGAATAGCGGAGCACAGAGTCGACATGAGAAACAAAAAACTTACATCCTCACTTGTACAACACTCGCTCACAGAAGGACATACAATAGATTTTGACCATTCAAAAATAATAGCAACTTTAAACAGTGAACCTCTCAGAATTTACAGGGAAGCTATAGAAATATATAAGAGAAGGGATATAATGAACAATCGGGACGACGGAGTTCGTTTGCCTAGTACCTGGAAGAACATTTTATATGACAAACAATACAATAATAATATTAATAATACCATAGCGAAAATAACCCCAAAACACAACAATAATAATATTAATGTCACAACTAAAATTAACAATAAATCACAACACAAAAATAATGATAAAATATTATTACCAACGAACACGACAGCAGGTGGGCGTGTCACAAGGAGCCAATCACGTCGCGCTAACAATATTTGACATAAGCGGCCATCTTGTACGCTACGAGTCACTTGACGGTGAGCTTTCAGTGTGAGTAGACGTGTGTCGCGCGCGTGCTTTTCGTTAAGTCCTTGAAAATGCCTGGTGATATTCAGGCGAAACGTCGGAAGACAAATGGTCTTAGTCAAGACCTACTGACACGGGAAAACCGAGATAAAAATATTATAACATATATATATATATATATATATATATATATAATATATATATATATATATATATATATATATATATATATATATATATATATATATATATATATATATATATATATATATATATATATATATATATATATATATATATATTATATATATATATATATATATATATATATATATATATATATATATATATATATATATATATATATATATATATATATATATATATATATATATATATATATATATATATATATATATATATATATATATATATATATATATATATATATATATATATATATATATATATATATATATATATATATATATATATATATATATATATATATATATATATATATATATATATATATATATATATATATATATATATATATATATATATATATATATATATATATATATATATATATATATATATATATATATATATATATATATATATATATATATATATATATATATATATATATATATATATATATATATATATATATATATATATATATATATATATATATATATATATATATATATATATATATATATATATATATATATATATATATATATATATATATATATATATATATATATATATATATATATATATATATATATATATATATATATATATATATTATATAAAAATAAAACGCATTAATATAAACATTAAAATAAAGATAAACACTAGAAAGCCGTAGGTAGGTATATCGTCATTCCACTAACACCCGCATCCACCTTTGCGACAATTTCGGACACTGGTGCTCCTGTACTCCTTTTAAGATCAGACTTGGATTATTCCATAATCCCTCACGGTACGCGGCAATTCGATGTCTCAGCATACCATGAAAACCGTGACATCGTCCCTCCGCAAACATAGCTGAGGCGCTGCTATGACGCCTATAGCCAAATACTTACCACTAAACTATTTATGACCTCACGTTGCTTTCGTTGGTTGGAAGAAATTGCCTTGTATTAAAGGATATTTGCATATCTTCTCGTTGATCGTGACTGAAAACGCAATTTTAAACTATACACTGAAAAAAAATAATTGTGACCACCTAACTGGCTTCCTGCGTTTTTAGTTAAACCTTTGTTATTAGTAATAAAAGTTTATCTGTTTATTACTGTATTGTTTGGTTAAACACGCATAATATTTAGTTGCACCAAACGAATTGTTTTGTGGTCACTAGAGTTCAGATAATTTTAACATAACTTTTTTTCAGTGTATCTCCACCAGGAATCGAACCTGGGATCTTTCGCTCGGAAGTGACAAAATCATACCTCGAAACAGTAGACTTACAATAATTGTTCAACAAAACTGTGACATCAAATTTCCTATCTTTAAATTGCAAAAAATAAAAAAAATTCAGCGGTGAAACATTGTGCGTGTACATTCAAAATTTTCGTTTACTCCCTTTGCGTAAGGAAAAGTAATCCTTATTTATTTACGCTGCAAAGATGACAGCTACCGACAGAGGTCCTAATGTATTCACAGTAAAACTTACTTATTTTCTTGGCGAAGGAAATTTTTAAAAGGAGTTAAGGTATATAAAGGGATTGTTAGTTGTTTTCGTTGGACGAGTTTTATGGGGAAATGCGATAAAGTGTAGACGACATGAAACGCCTACATACCTGCTAAACCCCCTAAAATGATTTAGCGGAGATGGCGTAAGTATACATATGAATAAAGTAATCATTCGTCCTGAGCAAGAAACGGTTGCTTTAAAATCAATAGTATAATTCGTGTAAATGAAGATAAAACTATACTAATGATCGCTTCTAAAGCTCATAACAATATCCCTCTATCCTGTCCTCCTAGTCTCTTTTCTTTCCTTTATTTTCCCTTCCCTAGTTGTTGTATATATGTGTGTATGAATGTATGTATATATGTATGTTTATGTGTGTGATGGTGTGTATAAGTGTGTGTATGAATGTTTTTGGCATGTAAACTGTTATTTTTTTATATTAGGTATGTTGATGGAACACTGTAAAAAAACTAACTTTTTTTTGCTCTAATACTGTAAAAATAATATTGTATCATTTTTTTTTAAATGAATATATCCTTGTTAAACAAGTACATATACATCTTCCTACGTTCCCTAAAATAAGCAAATAAATGCTTGTGCTTAGGTGAACGAAATCGGTCGAGGCAGGATTCGAACTCGCGACCACTGGATTACTAGCCCAGCGCGCTAACCGCTCTGCCACCGACCCATCTAAATTAAACTGAAATGAGCTGTAGTTTCCCAAAGAAAATAAATAAATAAATAACTCAGCTTCCCAGATATTCACAGCAGTTGGAAACTACAATTTTAAAGTGATTTAGAAGTTCACATACCTTGGCTCCACAGTGACCAGCGACAATAACACACGAGAAGAAGTTAGATGAAGAATTATGCCTGCTAACAGATGCTTCTACGGCCTATAAAAGCAGCAAAGGTCAAAACTGGTTAGGAGAAACACAAAGATCTTTCTGTACAAAACACTCGTCAAGACGGTCATCACGTATGCTTCCGATAAAACCCTGGGTGATGACTAAACAAACTAAAAGATCCATGGCGGCTTTTGAGAGGAGGATCCTTCAAACGATCTACAGGCCAATAAAAGAGAATAATGGTTAGCGTCGTCGATACAACAAGAAGCTATATGAGACCTATGAAGAACCACATGTGACCAGTTCCATCAAGATAAGGCGCTTAAGATGGGCTGGTCACATAATCCGAATGGACGACGACAACTACACAAAACGCCTCACACTTTCTGTGCCACAAGGTCGAAGGAGACCAAGAAGACCGAGGACTCGATGGATGGACAGTATCGATGCCGATGCTTCCACAATAAATATTAGAAACTGGAGAACGAAGGCAACGAATAGACGGGAATGGAGGAGACTCCTGGATTCAGCCAAGGCCCACCCAGGGCTGTCGAGCTTATGATGATGATGATGATGATGTACGTGTTAATTTTACAATCGTATAATGGAAACAAAAAAATATACTGTGAGATTCCTATCATGACACACCTTTTTCATACATATATGTACATACATATTATCGGCGAGGACGAGCTCTGCCAATCTATCTCTCAATCATTAAGCCGTTTGCAGACTAAAAGCTAAGCTAAGTTAGTTAAGCTTAGCTCGCTATTTATTTATTATATCTTTTCGTACATAATATAAACAAAAATAATGCAAATTAAATTTAAAGATATAACTTTGTATTAACCACGTTTTTTGGTTGAAACGATGCGACCGGTTTCGGAACTAACCGTTCCCTCATCAGGCTAACTTTCAACTGAAACAGAATGTGACGACGTGCTTACAAGAAATCTATGGGGGCGGAGGTAGAGGTAGGGTGGGGGTACTTAGGGTTGGGTCTTGTGCAGGGTGGGTCCGATTGGCTGAAGGATTAGAAGTAAAAGGAAACATATTTAATAATGGACTGACAGATAAATTTAACTGATTGTTTATTATGTTCTGTTTTGAATTAATACACTTTTTAATTTCTAGCGACTCTAAATTATCAAGACGGAGACCTACTTTGTTGACGTGTAAAATTTTTGTTCCCGATTGCATATTAAATTGATGATCATTAAGTACTAAGTGTTCTGCGAATTCCGAAAAATTATCATTGTTTATACATCTAATATGTTCTTTTACTCTAGTCTCAAATTTCCGTCCTGTTTTTCCTATGTAGACTGCAGAGCAGTCTCCACATGTCAGTTGGTATACGCCGGAGTTTTCCATTTTATTATCTTTATCTTTGGAATTCATTAAACTTTTTCCAATATTATTGTCAGTGTAAAATGCCGGTCTTATGTCTTTTGGTAAGAAATTTGAGACTAATTGGGATAAATTATTAACAAACAATATGCGTCTCCATCTATATTCATCTTTTTTGATATTTGTATTATAACTATGTAGGTATCTATTGACGTTAATATTTTTTATTTTTTTATTTAAAATAGAGTCTATCAATTTACTGTTATAACCATTATTGTATGCAATCTGTTTTATTGTATTTAGTTCTTTATTAAAATTATTTGATGATAGTGGTATATTTAGTAATCTATGGACCATGGAATGATAAGCGGAATGTTTATGGGATGCTGGATGGTTGGATGTATTGTGGATAGTTGTATCTGTATAGGTCGGTTTACGATATATATCAAATTCAATTTTATTATTTACTATTGTCAATTTTAAATCTAAAAAATTAAGTGTTTTTTCCTTTTCTATTTCCAATGTGAACTGAATCTTAGGGTGAAACGAGTTTATAAAATTTAAGAGCAACACCATAAACAAATCGACAATCTCCGCAATTATTTCTATAATAAACAAGAAATTGATATTCGTAAGGCAATAATTAAAATAGACTGTTCGTATACACCCCTCAAACTTCAAGACAGAACCATACAACCACAAACATCAATTGAAAGTAATATATACAAAATTGAAAAGTGGAAAAACAAAGCATTGCACGGCATATTCCCATATCAAATTGATCAACGACATATAGATAAAACACTCACTAACGATTGTCTTAAAAGATCCCAAATTTATGCTAAAACAGAAGAATTTATGATAGCGATACAAGATAGAATCATAAAAACTAAAAATGACTCCAAGGCGCGTAGTACGAGATACAGTGAGATTTCTCCCATATCCCCAACGGAAACGGTTTGACTAATCACAATGTCGTAGTACGAGCGTTTCGGGTATATAATTTCCATACCATATCATACAAATATCACTAAAATCTTAAAAGTGATAGTATGAGCGAATTCCGCAGGTGATTTTAAGGCAATGTCAACGGAATAATTTCGTCTGGTAGAGGGCTGGTCGAATCTAGAAATCACAGTTGTTTGACGTTTCGTCAAGGTTAATGTGGCGTATTTCATATTGATTTACTTACCAGGAAAACGAAAATAACTAAAATCTTTACAAATATAAATATAATGCCGCAAAATAAGCGATTTTTAAAATTGTCTGATGTTTAATTTAAAGAAAAAACTATTTGTATAGCATTAGATTTAAATTTACTCTCATGACGAACTAACATGAGTTAAAAATGGTGGTGAAGCAATATTGTTTAGTTCTATAATATTATTATAACAGGCACACCCGTTTGAAAAATTTATTTCATCTACTTACCTACTTGCCATACTAATTACAGATATAACTCGAATATTTACAGAATTCAACATGACAACAATCTAAAATTTAATCACACAGACATTTTCCATGACTCCTTAGAAACTTACCGTAAACAAATAAAGATATTTCAAAACCAGTTCCCTAACTCCTTCAAACAAGCTCTTTCCTTTACACCAATAATCCCTCTATTTCCTCATTTTATTCTTATTTTGTATTGTTTTTTTTTATATCAATCATATTTTTCTCTTATTATTGTTATTCAAAATATTATTTCTACTTTATTATTTTAATTAGAAGAAAACATCATTGGCCTGTACTAATTTTAATAGCACCATATAATATGTAACCACAAATTTACAAAGCTGTAGTTTACTGAAATGAAATAAATAAATATAAGTACCTACATAAATATGTTAAAAAAATATGTTTATCTACCTACATAGTTATTCAATGAGAATATAAAAACAGAATGTTAGTAGGAAATAAAATTAATAAAGAACTTATGCCAGTAATGAAGCTTAATTTGCCATACACAATGCATTTAGTAGTACTAAATAACACAATGCATTTAAGTAGTACTAAATATTTCTTCCATTCCGTTGTAAAATAACTCTAGCTCAATCATTTCTTCTTCCATTGTTTGATTATGCCGATGTATGCTAATGAAGTGCATCTCAATAAACTTGAACGTCACAAGAATATATGTATCAGATTCATCTTTGGGTTCAAAAAATTTGATCATATTATATCATCTTACCTTCTTCTTTGTTGGTCCAGGATACGCCAGGGGCGCAATATACACATTTTGTCATTATTCTCTCGAATCAAAACCTGCCACAGTACCTCAAAAGCAAATTCACTTATTTATCCAATCATGGACTTCCACTCTGATCTGCTGAACGTACAACTCTATCCATCCCTATCCACAATTTCTCAGCTCTTTGTTCGAAGTACAACCAGAAAGATTATGGAATAGCCTTAGTCCGGAAATTGTGTTGTCTAACTCACTTTATATTTTCAAGAAAAAACTAAAGAAGGAATATTTATCCCTGAACACCTGATCCCAATTTCCTCTCCTTGTCCCTACCCTATCCTTTTTTTGTTATGAATTATTATTATTTTTTGTTTAATAGTATCTTAGTGTTATATATATTTTCTTTGTTTTTATTTATTTATTTAATATTGCTTCTCGGGCAACTAACAGGTACTATGTCAAATATTAATTTAACACGCACCCAATAACAAGTTGCCACATTCTGGAGACTAACGATATTAATCGTCTCACAGATTCAGACTGAAAACACAATTCAAAACTGTGGTTCCACCAGGAATCGAACCCGGGACCTTTGGATCAGTAGTCTGATACCCAACCATCTGAGCCATGAAGGCCGACAAGGAAGGTTTACTTTTACTCTTATTCTTTTTTTGTTACACAATTTTGTCATACTTTGTTATCTGGTTGGTTGGAAGAAATTGCCTAATAGCAATAAGCCCGCCAGTGTACAATATATTTGTTTATATTATGTACAGAAAGATGAATAAATAAATAGACATAATATACAGTTGAGACAAGAATATAATACCTATATTATAATAAAGAAAGGTGTCACCACGAATCATAAGTCGGGGTTCTTGACCTCCACCGAACCCCTGGGGTCCGATCGAACCCAGGTTAAGAACCACTGCAATAAGACAATATTTTATTTTATTTCATCTCAACAGCTATTTCACAAATTGCTTAAAAGCATTACACATATCAAAGCCAATTATAGAGATGTCTTATATTATTTTAAAAGCTGAGAATAGTTAAGTAAATTTGGTAGGTAGATATTCAGTATACATAGGTATAAATAAAGTATAATTGTGCCAATACAATCGCCACAATACATTGATATTTAGTATGATGAGGTATTATTTGTCCTTTGGTCACTGTACTTTTAACGCACGGGTGATCTATCTCCACACCTTATGAAAACATTACAAGGAAAAAAAGTTAAACAGTATAATATGGTTAACAGATAACACAGAAAATAAGTTTGCATTTTTTTATGCCTAATAGGACGGTGACCGGTATGGGGATGATGAAGTAAAATATGGAAGTATGTATGTGGGTTTTGTGGGAGGGTGTATGTATGATAATAAATTTACTGTTGTAACGTGGATAGCAGTTACTTTTTTTTGAAGCAGTCAAGATTAACGTAAGATGGATCAATCGTTAAGTATTTCTGATTGTATGAGTTGCAACTGCGATTAATAAAGGAGTTTATATGTGTTAATTTTACATTTGCTTAAGTTGAAAAGTTCAATTGTCGAGTGGGTCTCTATAATTGATTGATTCTGTTAGCTCTGGAGAGTTCAATAAGTATTTTGTAGAGGAATATGATATCTGTTAAGTTTCGTCGTCTCTTATCGAAGCTCATAAATTTATAGGAACGAAGACACATAAAATAATCATCTGAGACGCTATAGTAAAATCTGTTGTTGAACTGTTTGATAATATAATATTATGAGATGAGCCGTTAACATAAGACGAGTAGCTGGAGGCAGTTTTCCTGTGATTTAGAGCTCTGGAAGTTGCAAGTCCATTAATTAACTTGAAAGATATAGTAGAAACTACATAAACGCTAAGTAATATGAAAGAAAAATTGACATAAAATAGAGCCGATAAAGGCATGAGAGGATTCCAAGAAAACATTGACACGACTGTGTTTTATATTCTGAAAGAAGTTTAATTTATAGACATACATGTATGAAGCGAATAATGTATGCAAAAATAAAGGATGTGATGCTCGGTTCTCTAACCTATGACAGGTTCACAAATGAGAATCTAATAAAAATGTCATTAACAAATAAATATGGTCAAACAAAAGGAATGGAAGTTAAGAAGTAAAAGTCATTCAATAAAAATATGGTATAACCATTTGAATGCTTTCCCTTAAGTTGGAACGTACAAACATGTGAAACTTTGCACGTGGTGATATGACATAGCACTTAGGTACCTATATCTATTTATAAAATTTCAAATTTGACACCCTTCATTAATTTATACATACCTACCATTGAAAGTACTTGCTGTCGACAGGGCGGGATGGAGGCAGTTTCTTGAGGAGGCCAAGGCCCTCACCGGGCTGTAGCACCCTTGCTGATGATGAGCATTGAAAGAATTATAATTGGCTGATTGACATTTCAAGAACAGCTTTTCAAGAAATTCTTTATGACATACCAAACGTAAAATAAAAACTCAATTAATAGATTGGTAGAGATTTATATATTTTATGAACATAAAATACACAAGTAAATAATGTAGGTATCATTATATATCAGGAAAAAAAATGAAACTCTTCAAAAAACAATTTAATATATGCAGAATTCAAAATTGTAAAATACCTACACTTTATTTTATTATTTACACCAATTCTATAATTAAGAGATATTTGCTTCACCAGATTAAAGTGTTCTGAAACATGCCACAAATTTGTAAAGTTTCTGTTTCTATTAGTCATTTCAATTTATATAAATGCACATCCATACAGAATTTTTTATGAATTCATACAGAAACATTGTAATCTAAAAATTGACTAATAGATACTTTTAGACAATCAGTTATTTGTATTATAATTATTTAGTATTAATACAATATTTGTTTTTTGGGAACAAAAATAAATAGAAAAATATAAATCTGCAAGTTCATAATATTATGATACTTTGTTATCTCATCTCTATAAAACTCACACTGTATTATACTGAACTTATGTTAATGAAGAACTGAGAGATTAGATTCTTATGTTAGTACTTTTTTTTTATTTCATTTAAATAATATAATAAATTTATATTATCAAATATCGTGTTTTTATATTTGTGGTTCCTTTTTTATATATATAATTAATTGTTTAAGAAACATATACTTTAATACAGTATACAAAAAAGACTGATATGTTAAATCAAATACTAGTAGCATTTAACACATGAGATGATCCAACTGTCGATAGCGATAGTATGTATGGTTGAAGAATAAGTACCAAACTATAAAACCATAAATACAAATTATTTAATATTTTAAGATATTTGGTTTTCTATACAGCACATGTAGGTATGTATGTCAAGATAGCGATAGTATAGAGGGCATTCCTTTGATCCTACCCAGAATATGAAAACAGCATGATGGTATGTATGTATGTTTGGAGATTAGTATTAAACAATTAAGTCTTCTTAGATATTGTGTGTAAGCGACTGCCACATAAATTGTATGAAGCAATGTCGTCATTAAATTCAATGTTTACAAAAATTGTTATAAAAAAAATTGAGATGTGCTAATACAACATTAATATTTTTTTATAGAAAATTAAATTATCTAGTTGGGGTGTTTCAGATTTTTTCGATATTTTTAAATTATTTGGAAATATAAGGAGTTAAACTCATAAATTTTTCATAAAAAAAATATTTTTCTTAAAAAAAATTGTTTGACAAACCCTAGAATTTTTTTGAAAAACCCAATTTGAGTTTTTGTATTTGTCTATGTTTGTACCAATTTTCAGCGTTCTAGCTTTTATGGTTTCTGACATATATGGAAAAATAAACCAAAAATTCAAAAGTTGATAACCCCTGACTGAAACAATAATTCACCATTCTGAGTACAAAAGTTTTGTATGCTTATAAGTGTTTATATATTTTGAAATTTTGGGCTCTGTAAATTGAGCGGATCAAAAGTTATAGGGGGGGGGGGGGGACAGACACACACACAGACACACAAAACTCACATAAAATGTTCTACTCCGAATTCTGAGTAAACCCATGTATGGGAACATATATGCTGCGAGGCCTCTAGTTGGTGTTATTAGCATGCAAAAAGTCCACTACGCCATACAAAATGTTCCTTCGTACACGCATTTTGGCTTAATAATGTCGATTCATTCAGAGAATTGAATTCTCATGAACGAATCGACAGTTGGATAAATCAATTCTGACGATGCTAGTTATATAGCAGAATTGTATATTGAAAGTATTATCAATGATTTAAAAATATAAAAAAAAATCAATTAAGCATTGTCTTCTTCGCTTTGTCTGTGGTCCAATTTAGCTGGGATTGCCTCTCCTTTAAATTCAACTACGCCAATCTCGCCTATCCTGGGCTAGATCAGTGACTGTTGGTCATCTTAAAATGTGGCCATATCATCTGAACCTGTAAACAGTGTAAATATTTTTTTTGTTAAATATTAAATTGTATTCATTATAGCATATGAATATTTGAATTCATTATAACTTATATGAATTATCTATGAATATCTGGTATAGTCTTAGTTTGGATATAACATCTTCAATTGCAATTTATAAGGTGCTTGAAATTGTGAGAGAGGCTTCCAAAGGAGATCTGCAAATCATCTCTTAGGCCTGACTTGACAATATACTCTCTTTCATTGAAAAGAGCTATTTATGTGGAGCTGACTGTTCCATGGGACACAAATATTCCAAAGACCACCAATACAAGCTAATCAAGTACAAGGAACTGGTACATAAAACAGTTCAAAATGGCTTTAACACAAATATATATGCTGTAGAGGTGGGGGCGAGAGGCCTGCCTGCAAAGTTTTAAATTCCAATTTAAGGACCTAAGTCTCCGTAGAGGTAAAATAAAAGAAAATTTGGATAGAGTGGTAAAAGCAGCATTATCCGCGTCCGATTTGATTTGGTTCCGCAGGGGAGTGGAGTATCAATCGTAGGTTGGTTGCTGAGTGGTGAGCGTGACTCAAGTCATAAAGGATCCCTTTAAGCCCTCAAACATGGTCGCAAGCCCATTTGGCTCATCTATTCTGGCTGGTATTCTGGTCGCCTGTGCTCGTGGCCCTGGATTCGTGGACGAAGTGAAACCACAATTGCCTTTCTCTTTATTTTCTAAAAAAAAAATATCTGTTAACACATAGGTAGGTACTCTTTGTAGTATAGCGAATTTTGTTTTTATTAATGAAATGCTTTTTTCATTATAAACATTATTTATATTTTTTTGTATGTATTTTTACTCCTCACTAACCCAAGAGGATATAGTGGGGAGTTATGACTTCACAATTTTTAAGGCTATTTTTTTTTATTGCAGATTATCAACTAGTATCATGCTGAGATTGGATTCTGAAAGTTTCATCACAATGTATCTGTGTGTGTGCTATGTACGGCATGTTTATTTTACTATATCGATTATAAACTAAAGTACTCATTCGATTTTTTTCAAATTTTGCAAATTTGTATATCTCATTAAACCCCATTAGATTTTGAAGGATATCTGAATAGTGCTTCTCAATTTTTATTACTATCAAATATTTCAACATGACCCCAAGCTCAGGAAACTTTAAATTTGAAATTTTTATTTTCAAATTGGTAAAAAGGCACATCACCTTCATAAAATGGCATTGAAGAAATATCAAGTTTTCATAATAAAATATTTAAATAAAAAATAGTAAAACAAACTTATTTTCTGAAAATGCTAAATATTTTCCATATAAAATTTGAATACTTTATAGAATGACTTGTTAGTGAGGAGTTTAGCGTTGGTCACAACCCACTCGTTTAGTTTGTGATGATTTTCTTTTACCATTTTAATTTATACAATTGTATATGAACAATTTACAAAACATAATATGTTGTCTTTGTATCTGGGGGCCTAGACAACGTGTCATTTAAGCTAAGCGTTATATCGCTAAGCGATAGTAAATGTATGAAATTGGTCGCTATGACAACACGTGACAGCCACAAATTTCATACATTTCTATCGCTTAGCGATATAACGCTTAGCTTTAATGGCATGTTGTCTAGGGGGGCTGATTGGAAGGAATTATTAAATGGCAATAATGCCAATGTTCAATATTTTGACACAAACATAATATGTAGGTACTTACATAAAAAAAAAATATGTCGTTGAACATATTTGACGAGTAGATCTCAGACTTTTTCTTTTCTTCATGTCCCTGTTGTTCCCCGGAAGATATCCCTAGATTTTCAGCCCAGAATAGATTCTCCACTCGTCTTATCCCAGTTCATTCTCTGAAGATGGTTAAATTCTGAAAGAGAAAAATCAGTTGAGCACTGAAATATGACCAACGCATAATATCTGTTGACTGGCATAGAATTGTTTTTACTCAAGGAATGGGTATGTCCTTGAAACAAGAACAAATATGACTTGCCGACAGCAGTAGCACAGTTGGTAAACCGTTTGAATTATGTGCAGGCGTCCTAGGTTCGATCCCCAGCAAAGGAGAAATTGATTTCAATTCATTCCTCACGGAAATGTTGCAAAACATAAATGTGTCATTTGAACCTAACCTAACTCAAAATAAATATTACGATCGTTAAATTTCCTAGGATTAAAGTTCAGTTGGTTAAAATTGTATATTTCACTAAAAAGTAAATACTTTTACAATACTAAACTGAACTTTTTACAAATAAAATATGATTTTAATGGAATCGTTTAAAATATATCGTGTTTCTTAAATTAAACAAATAGGTACTAACCTTTTTCAATTACGAATACACTTTTTTTACACTTTCGCGGATATAATAAACTTTTCGTATAGTATTACTAAACATTTTGTTTAGTTAATTAAATGATTATTGTCATGATTGATAAATGACGAGGCGACATCGATATTTCCAATATTTCAATTTGTCATTTGTATAGTGGTGTGGGCACATGAAAAAAATGTACTTGTACAGAACTACAGTGTTGCCAGTGGGAAAATTAAAAATTCGATAAAACCAAAAAATTCGATAAAAGTTGTAGACAAACATCTTGAACTTTTAGTCGAGAAGGTGAGTGATTTGCATGTTAACCAACGAAGCAAAAAGACACAAATTCGCGCTCTGCGCAACCGGGAGATCCTTCAAGATATTTGGCGAAAATTATACATAGGTATATACTTATAAATCGTAATGTTTATATGGTTATACATATTACATATGCGCTCTGAAAGGACGGGAGGTACTGAAGGGACTGGCGGCATTAAAGGTACGGGAGGTACTGAAGGGAAGGCTTCCCGTCCGTTCAGGCCAATCAGTTCCGTTGCTATAGGCTTTTCAGTAGCTCCCGTCCCTTCAGGACCTTCAGTATCCCTCGTCCCTTCAGGCCATTCAGTACCTCCCGTCCCTTCAGCCCTTCAGTACCTCCCGTTGTAACAGGCCCTTCAGCACATCCCGTCCCTTCAGGATCTCCTCCCAGAACCTCCCACCCCTTCAGTGCTTCCCGTCCCATTAACGCCTCCCGCCCCTTCAGCGCCTCCATCCCTTCAGCGCTTCCCGTCTCTTAAGTGCCTCCCGTCCCTTCAGTGCCTTCCGTCCCTTCAGCACCTCCCGCCCCTTCAGCACCTCCCGTCCCTTCAGCACCTCCCGTTCCTTCAGCACCCCCGTATTTGCAGCGTCTCCTATCCCTTGAGCGTCTCCCATCCCTTCAGCGCCCCCCGTCCCTTCACGCCCCCGTCTCTTCTGAGCCTCCCATCCCATCAGGCCATTCATTACCTCCCTTCCCTGCAGTGCCTTCAGTATCACCCGTCCCTTTTGTGCCTCTGTTCGGCTCAGTGCCTCCCTTACGCTCAATGCATCCCGTCCTTCAGTGCCTCCCGTCCCTTCAAGACATTCAGTACCTCCCGTCCCTACAGTGCTTTCTGCGCCTCCCGTTCCTTCAGTGTCTGTCGCCCTTTCAGTGCCTTCCGTCCTTTTAGTGTTACCCCTCCATTCAGGCTCTTCAGTATCTCCTGTCTCTTCAGGCCCATCAGTACATTTCGTCCCATCAGGCCCTTCAGTGCCTCCCGTCTCTTCAACGCCTCGCGTTCCTTCAGTGCCTCCCGTCCCTTCATCACCTCCCGTTCCTTCAGCGCCTCCCGTCCCTTCAGCGCCTTTCAGCTTCCCGTTCTATCAGCCTCCCGTCTCTTCAATGCTTCCCCTCCCTTCATCGTCTCTCATTTCTTCAGAGCTTCCTGTTTCTTCAACGCCTCCCGCACCTTCTGCGCTACCCGTCCCTTCAGTGCCTTTCATCCTTCCGTCCTTTCAACCTCCTGTCATATACACCTCCCGTCCCTTCAATGCCTCCCGTCCCTTTAGCACCTCTCGGTCCTTCAGCGCTTTCTGTTTCTTCAGCGCCTCCCGTCCCTTCAGCGCCTCCCGTTCCTTCAGCGCCTCCCGTTCTTTCAGCGCCTCCCGTCCCTCCAGCGCCTTCCGTCCTTACAACGCCTCCCGTCCTTTCAGTGCTTCCCATCCTTTCAGTGCCTCCTTTCCTTTCAGCGCCTTCCGTCCTTTCAGAGCCTCCCATATCTTCAGAGTCTCCCGTCCCTTCAGCCTCCCGTCCCTTCAAACTCCCGTTCTTTCAACACCTCCGGTCCCTCCAGAGCTGCCTGTCCTTTTAACGCCTCACGTCCTTTCAAGGCCTCCCGTCCTTAAGGATTATTATGACCTGGTTTTAAAGGTACGCCTTTTTATAAATTGGCCACCTTGAGTACGTTGTTATTGTATTGTGTCATACTCATTGTTAGATGCAAACTTTTTAAAGACGATCATCATTAGAATGTTTATTTTCAACGCCGAGCATCATCTATACAGAATATACCGCTATACCGAATTTATTGCGCCGAAAATTATGTTTTGAATTTGAAATTTACCAATACACAATCGGCGCATATTCCTAATCTATTTTTTCTACAACAAATGCCGGAAGAATCACGTGACCACCATGTACTTTTTTGTATGGAGATAACTAGTGGTGCAAAGTTCGATATTTTTGTAAGATCCTGTCTTTTAAAATCGATTCATGAAATTTATGCGGATCATCAATTCGCTCTTCGATTCAATATGATTCAAATATAGCTATCCTTATCTATCGTACATAACATGTACGTAGTATGACAGAGAAAACAAAACCGATTCAAAATATGATATGCAAATGTAGGCGTTAAAATGTTTGCATTTCAATGTACTTAATGGTCAATATTGCTTAAATATTTTATGAACCATAATGAATTAGTCGTGAATCGAAGATCGCCTTCAAAATAGTATATTCAATTATAGACGTTACGTATTTGTTTTTCAAAGTATGTTGCGGTCAAAATTGCTTAACATATTTAAGAACCGCAATGAATTAGATTTTATGAACCATAATGAATTAGTTGTGAATCGATGATTGCCATGAGTCGGTATGTGTATCGCATTCTAACGATATATTTTATATGAGATAGAAAGTGTGAGAGTGATGTCCGGTTCATGAGCGGATCGTTGTGGCAACGTGAACCGTGAGTCACCGATTCAATTTAATGATCCGGTCAAATAATACGGATCACTCATTTTTCCCCGTCTCTAGAGATAACCACAATTACTTTTTATTTATCGTATGTTTATATTATGAAGTGTTCAATTTCTTGAGTATATTTGATCTTTGTTTATCTTGGATCTTTTTATGATATATCTACATCGATCGATGTTTTTAACCGTTATTATATTAAATTAAAACGTGATTAAAAAATACTGTATAGATCGCGAAATACTGTCCGTCCGTAGGTAATGCAACTTGCATCATACAAGTACTTTTTCCTACTCATCTTATGTAATTGGGTCAAGACATTAATTTAGTAAAACTCTTGTTTATTAGATGTCTTAATTGCACAGCACTTTTATTGTATTTATATAAAATATTGATTCATATATTATTGAATATAATGAACCGAGTAAAAACCAATATCAACCAATTCGAAATTATAGTTTCATTTAGGTATTATAAACGAATCATTTCTTCGAGGCATAATGTTTTGTTGAATGTAATATTCATTTGGATTATCTTCATTTTCTTCCCGAGTCAATAAAAAAAGCCAAAACGTAATGCAAATGCGCCATTTTTAAGAAACGTTGAAAAGTTGTTAGTTTCATAATTTCACCGCGCCGTCGCGCCTCCTATCGGACAGAATTAATTTCACTTACGAATTCACTCAGCTCATACTACCATTTTAACTTTTGTGACAAGTAATAGGTATCCCACGGATCTCCCAATTATTAGGTGACAAGTATCGATTCCGTATCGTTCATACTAGGCTCCCAAGCACGTTATTAAAGATACCTCAGTAATTGATGACTCCTGTAGACGGTGTAATAAAAACAAAGACAATAGAACATATAACTGGCGGATGTTCTGCTGTTGCACCAACAGATTATACACATAGACATGATAATGTTTGTAAGCAGATACGCATCGCTTTAGCAAAAAAATATAACATAATAGATTATCCACCACCTTGGTTTCAATATTCCTCATTGGCAGTTATTGAAAACAACACACATAAACTTTATTGGAACAGAGATATATGTAATTACAGATAGAACCAACCTACACAATAGACCCGATATAACATTGATTGAGAAAAATACATCTATTCCTTATACAACAAATTTAGAACAAAAATATGCAGAAAAAAATCAAAAATACCTCCCTCTAGCGGAACAGATCAAAACCCAATAGGGACAAAATAAAGTTACAATAATACCGTTTATTATATCATCTACAGGAGTTGTATCAAAAAATAAAAATGATTCTATTAAGAAACTTGATCTGCCAAATTTTATAATCACACAGATTCAAAAGAGTGTGATTATAAACACAAGCTCGATAGTTCGAAAATTTTTGTTATCACCACTATATAAATATTATGCATAATAACTAAGCAACTTGAGAACTCCTCCGTTGTTTGATTTTTTTTCAACGGTTAACCCGTGAAGTGATTGAATAATAATAAAATGTTACAAACAATTTCATGCCTAAGTAACATGTTTTCACTTACATAAAAAGTAGTTATGCCTAAACATATTTTTTATATATTTAATTTTTTTCAATATATCACACAATTTTTTTTTCTTTTACATAAGTTTTTAGACTCGTATATTGATATAATGACTACCGCCCATGTTCAAGGGTTTCGAATACATAAAATGAAACGAATATTTCTTTCGTTGAAAACGTGTGGCGGTGTTTTATTAAAAAAAAGTAATGATAAAAAAGAAAAATTATAATACATGGCCTTATTTCGTTTTTTGACAGACGGAGATTATCAGGAATGTTGCCATACGTATTAATATATTTTTCTCCATAAAAACGCGTACCTATTTTATTAAGAATTATTGTAAAAGTGAGTAAACATGTATTGTTTTTATAATTCTTTTATAAAATACATTAAAAATATTTGTTTGTGTTATTATTTTTAAATAATTGATTTTGTTTTATATACTGCCATAAGAAACAAAAAAAAATGAAATATAAAATATAAAACATCTTCCAGTTCTCTTTAAACCATAAATATTCACATCTTAAACATTCGCAACAAATCTATGTTTGTTTTAAAAACACATATGTATATTATTTTTTTCAAAATGACTTTTAGTTACCTTTATCATCTGTATTGATTAACGAGGATAAAGCACTAATGTCTCAGCCACATAATTATTTTTATAGAAAAGCAGTGTAATAATTCGAGTTGTTTTTTGGTAAAGAGGTATAATTATTGTAAAAAAGTGGTGTTATTAGTGTCGTTATTTTTTTGAAATGGGTGTAATTCTGGTAAAAAAGAAGTGTTATACTCGCGTTATTTTTTTTAGAAAAAGGGCATTATTCTTGTAGAAAAGCAGTGTTATTATTCCAGTTATTTTTTTAGAAAAAAAGGTATTATAATTGTAAAAAAGTGGCGTTATTATTCTCGTTATTTTTTGGAAAAGGGATGTTATTTTGGTAAAAAATAGGGGTTATTACTCGCGTTATTTTTTTGGAATAAGGGTTTTATTCTTGTAGAAAAGCAGTGTTATTATTCCAGTTATTTTTAAAAAAGGGGTATTTTTTTAGAAAAAGTGTTGTTATATTTCTCGTTATTTTTTGGAAAAGGTGTATAATTTTGGTAGATAAGAGGTGTTATCAATTGCGTTACTTTTTTGGAAAAAGAGTTATATTCTTGTAGAAAATCAGTGTTATAACTCCAGTTAATTTTGTAAAAGGGGTTTAAATTTTGTAAAAGAGTGGTGTTATTATTATCTGTATCTTTTGGAAAAGGGGTGTAGTTTTGGTAAAAAAGAGGTGTTATTATTCGCGTTATTTTTTTAGAATAAGGTTATTATGCTTGTAGAAAAGCAGTGTTATATACCAGTTAATTTAAAGAAAAAGTGTATTATTTTGTGAAAAAGTGGTGTTATTATTTTCTTTATTTTTTGGAAAAATGTGTAATTTTGGTAGAGAGGTGTTATTATCGCGTTCTTTTTTTGGAAAAAAGGTTATATTCTTGTAGAGAAAAAGTGTTATTATTCCATTTATTTTTTGGAAATGATGTATTACTATTGTAAAAAAAGGTGATATTATTGTCCTTATCTTTTGGAAAGGGGAATTATTTTGGTAGAAAAGAGGTGTTGTCATTCGCGTTATTTTTTGGAAAAAGGTTATTATTCTTGTCGAAAAATAGTGTAATAATTCCAGTACTTTTTTAGAAAAAAGGTATTATTATTATTGTAAAAAAGCTGTGTTATTATTTTAGTTATTTTTTGGAAAAGGGCCGTTATTTTGGTAGAAAATAGGTGTTATTATTCGCGTTATTTTTGGGAAAAAGGGTGTAATTTAAGTAGAAACAGGTGTCATTACTCGCGTTATTTTTTTTTTAAAAGGATATTATGCTCGTAGAAAAGCAGTGTTATTATTTGAGTTATTTCTAGGAAAAGGGGTATTATGTTTGTGAAAATGTTGTGTTATCATTCTCGTTATTTTTTGGAAATGGGTGTAATTCTGGTAAAAAAGAGGTGTTATTATTCGCGTTATTTTTTTAGAATAAGGTTATTATGCTTGTAGAAAAGCAGTGTTATATACCAGTTAATTTTAAGAAAAAGTGTATTATTTTTGTGAAAAAGTGGTGTTATTATTTTCTTTATTTTTTGGAAAAAATGTGTAATTTTGGTAGAGAGGTGTTATTATCGCGTTCTTTTTTTGGAAAAAAGGTTATATTCTTGTAGAGAAAAAGTGTTATTATTCCATTTATTTTTTGGAAATGATGTATTACTATTGTAAAAAAAGGTGATATTATTGTCCTTATCTTTTGGAAAGGGGAATTATTTTGGTAGAAAAGAGGTGTTATCATTCGCGTTATTTTTTGGAAAAAGGTTATTTTTCTTGTCGAAAAATAGTGTAATAATTCCAGTACTTTTTTAGAAAAAAGGTATTATTATTATTGTAAAAAAGCTGTGTTATTATTTTAGTTATTTTTTGGAAAAGGGCCGTTATTTTAGTAGAAAATAGGTGTTATTATTCGCGTTATTTTTGGGAAAAAGGGTGTAATTTAAGTAGAAACAGGTGTCATTACTCGCGTTATTTTTTTTTTTTTTAAGGATATTATGCTCGTAGAAAAGCAGTGTTATTATTTGAGTTATTTCTAGGAAAAGGGGTATTATGTTTGTGAAAATGTTGTGTTATCATTCTCGTTATTTTTTGGAAATGGGTGTAATTCTGGTAAAAAAGAGGTGTTATTATTCGCGTTATTTTTTTAGAATAAGGTTATTATGCTTGTAGAAAAGCAGTGTTATATACCAGTTAATTTTAAGAAAAAGTGTATTATTTTTGTGAAAAAGTGGTGTTATTATTTTCTTTATTTTTTGGAAAAAATGTGTAATTTTGGTAGAGAGGTGTTATTATCGCGTTCTTTTTTTGGAAAAAAGGTTATATTCTTGTAGAGAAAAAGTGTTATTATTCCATTTATTTTTTGGAAATGATGTATTACTATTGTAAAAAAAGGTGATATTATTGTCCTTATCTTTTGGAAAGGGGAATTATTTTGGTAGAAAAGAAGTGTTGTCATTCGCGTTATTTTTTGGAAAAAGGTTATTATTCTTGTCGAAAAATAGTGTAATAATTCCAGTACTTTTTTAGAAAAAAGGTATTATTATTATTGTAAAAAAGCTGTGTTATTATTTTAGTTATTTTTTGGAAAAGGGCCGTTATTTTGGTAGAAAATAGGTATTATTATTCGCGTTATTTTTGGGAAAAAGGGTGTAATTTAAGTAGAAACAGGTGTCATTACTCGCGTTATTTTTTTTTTAAAAGGATATTATGCTCGTAGAAAAGCAGTGTTATTATTTGAGTTATTTCTAGGAAAAGGGGTATTATGTTTGTGAAAATGTTGTGTTATCATTCTCGTTATTTTTTGGAAATGGGTGTAATTCTGGTAAAAAAGAGGTGTTATTATTCGCGTTATTTTTTTAGAATAAGGTTATTATGCTTGTAGAAAAGCAGTGTTATATACCAGTTAATTTTAAGAAAAAGTGTATTATTTTTGTGAAAAAGTGGTGTTATTATTTTCTTTATTTTTTGGAAAAAATGTGTAATTTTGGTAGAGAGGTGTTATTATCGCGTTCTTTTTTTGGAAAAAAGGTTATATTCTTGTAGAGAAAAAGTGTTATTATTCCATTTATTTTTTGGAAATGATGTATTACTATTGTAAAAAAAGGTGATATTATTGTCCTTATCTTTTGGAAAGGGGAATTATTTTGGTAGAAAAGAGGTGTTATCATTCGCGTTATTTTTTGGAAAAAGGTTATTTTTCTTGTCGAAAAATAGTGTAATAATTCCAGTACTTTTTTAGAAAAAAGGTATTATTATTATTGTAAAAAAGCTGTGTTATTATTTTAGTTATTTTTTGGAAAAGGGCCGTTATTTTAGTAGAAAATAGGTGTTATTATTCGCGTTATTTTTGGGAAAAAGGGTGTAATTTAAGTAGAAACAGTTGTCATTACTCGCGTTATTTTTTTTTTTTTTAAGGATATTATGCTCGTAGAAAAGCAGTGTTATTATTTGAGTTATTTCTAGCAAAAGGGGTATTATGTTTGTGAAAATGTTGTGTTATCATTCTCGTTATTTTTTGGAAATGGGTGTAATTCTGGTAAAAAAGAGGTGTTATTATTCGCGTTATTTTTTTAGAATAAGGTTATTATGCTTGTAGAAAAGCAGTGTTATATACCAGTTAATTTTAAGAAAAAGTGTATTATTTTTGTGAAAAAGTGGTGTTATTATTTTCTTTATTTTTTGGAAAAAATGTGTAATTTTGGTAGAGAGGTGTTATTATCGCGTTCTTTTTTTGGAAAAAAGGTTATATTCTTGTAGAGAAAAAGTGTTATTATTCCATTTATTTTTTGGAAATGATGTATTACTATTGTAAAATAAGGTGATATTATTGTCCTTATCTTTTGGAAAGGGGAATTATTTTGGTAGAAAAGAAGTGTTGTCATTCGCGTTATTTTTTGGAAAAAGGTTATTATTCTTGTCGAAAAATAGTGTAATAATTCCAGTACTTTTTTAGAAAAAAGGTATTATTATTATTGTAAAAAAGCTGTGTTATTATTTTAGTTATTTTTTGGAAAAGGGCCGTTATTTTGGTAGAAAATAGGTGTTATTATTCGCGTTATTTTTGGGAAAAAGGGTGTAATTTAAGTAGAAACAGGTGTCATTACTCGCGTTATTTTTTTTTTAAAAGGATATTATGCTCGTAGAAAAGCAGTGTTATTATTTGAGTTATTTCTAGGAAAAGGGGTATTATGTTTGTGAAAATGTTGTGTTATCATTCTCGTTATTTTTTGGAAATGGGTGTAATTCTGGTAAAAAAGAGGTGTTATTATTCGCGTTATTTTTTTAGAATAAGGTTATTATGCTTGTAGAAAAGCAGTGTTATATACCAGTTAATTTTAAGAAAAAGTGTATTATTTTTGTGAGAAAGTGGTGTTATTATTTCCTTTATTTTTTGGAAAAAATGTGTAATTTTGGTAGAGAGGTGTTATTATCGCGTTCTTTTTTTGGAAAAAAGGTTATATTCTTGTAGAGAAAAAGTGTTATTATTCCATTTATTTTTTGAAATGATGTATTACTATTGTAAAAAAAGGTGATATTATTGTCCTTATCTTTTGGAAAGGGGAATTATTTTGGTAGAAAAGAGGTGTTATCATTCGCGTTATTTTTTGGAAAAAGGTTATTTTTCTTGTCGAAAAATAGTGTAATAATTCCAGTACTTTTTTAGAAAAAAGGTATTATTATTATTGTAAAAAAGCTGTGTTATTATTTTAGTTATTTTTTGGAAAAGGGCCGTTATTTTAGTAGAAAATAGGTGTTATTATTCGCGTTATTTTTGGGAAAAAGGGTGTAATTTAAGTAGAAACAGGTGTCATTACTCGCGTTATTTTTTTTTTTTTTAAGGATATTATGCTCGTAGAAAAGCAGTGTTATTATTTGAGTTATTTCTAGCAAAAGGGGTATTATGTTTGTGAAAATGTTGTGTTATCATTCTCGTTATTTTTTGGAAATGGGTGTAATTCTGGTAAAAAAGAGGTGTTATTATTCGCGTTATTTTTTTAGAATAAGGTTATTATGCTTGTAGAAAAGCAGTGTTATATACCAGTTAATTTTAAGAAAAAGTGTATTATTTTTGTGAAAAAGTGGTGTTATTATTTTCTTTATTTTTTGGAAAAAATGTGTAATTTTGGTAGAGAGGTGTTATTATCGCGTTCTTTTTTTGGAAAAAAGGTTATATTCTTGTAGAGAAAAAGTGTTATTATTCCATTTATTTTTTGGAAATGATGTATTACTATTGTAAAAAAAGGTGATATTATTGTCCTTATCTTTTGGAAAGGGGAATTATTTTGGTAGAAAAGAGGTGTTATCATTCGCGTTATTTTTTGGAAAAAGGTTATTTTTCTTGTCGAAAAATAGTGTAATAATTCCAGTACTTTTTTAGAAAAAAGGTATTATTATTATTGTAAAAAAGCTGTGTTATTATTTTAGTTATTTTTTGGAAAAGGGCCGTTATTTTAGTAGAAAATAGGTGTTATTATTCGCGTTATTTTTGGGAAAAAGGGTGTAATTTAAGTAGAAACAGGTGTCATTACTCGCGTTATTTTTTTTTTTTTTAAGGATATTATGCTCGTAGAAAAGCAGTGTTATTATTTGAGTTATTTCTAGGAAAAGGGGTATTATGTTTGTGAAAATGTTGTGTTATCATTCTCGTTATTTTTTGGAAATGGGTGTAATTCTGGTAAAAAAGAGGTGTTATTATTCGCGTTATTTTTTTAGAATAAGGTTATTATGCTTGTAGAAAAGCAGTGTTATATACCAGTTAATTTTAAGAAAAAGTGTATTATTTTTGTGAAAAAGTGGTGTTATTATTTTCTTTATTTTTTGGAAAAAATGTGTAATTTTGGTAGAGAGGTGTTATTATCGCGTTCTTTTTTTGGAAAAAAGGTTATATTCTTGTAGAGAAAAAGTGTTATTATTCCATTTATTTTTTGGAAATGATGTATTACTATTGTAAAAAAAGGTGATATTATTGTCCTTATCTTTTGGAAAGGGGAATTATTTTGGTAGAAAAGAAGTGTTGTCATTCGCGTTATTTTTTGGAAAAAGGTTATTATTCTTGTCGAAAAATAGTGTAATAATTCCAGTACTTTTTTAGAAAAAAGGTATTATTATTATTGTAAAAAAGCTGTGTTATTATTTTAGTTATTTTTTGGAAAAGGGCCGTTATTTTGGTAGAAAATAGGTGTTATTATTCGCGTTATTTTTGGGAAAAAGGGTGTAATTTAAGTAGAAACAGGTGTCATTACTCGCGTTATTTTTTTTTTTTAAAAGGATATTATGCTCGTAGAAAAGCAGTGTTATTATTTGAGTTATTTCTAGGAAAAGGGGTATTATGTTTGTGAAAATGTTGTGTTATCATTCTCGTTATTTTTTGGAAATGGGTGTAATTCTGGTAAAAAAGAGGTGTTATTATTCGCGTTATTTTTTTAGAATAAGGTTATTATGCTTGTAGAAAAGCAGTGTTATATACCAGTTAATTTTAAGAAAAAGTGTATTATTTTTGTGAAAAAGTGGTGTTATTATTTTCTTTATTTTTTGGAAAAATGTGTAATTTTGGTAGAGAGGTGTTATTATCGCGTTCTTTTTTTGGAAAAAAGGTTATATTCTTGTAGAGAAAAAGTGTTATTATTCCATTTATTTTTTGGAAATGATGTATTACTATTGTAAAAAAAGGTGATATTATTGTCCTTATCTTTTGGAAAGGGGAATTATTTTGGTAGAAAAGAGGTGTTATCATTCGCGTTATTTTTTGGAAAAAGGTTATTTTTCTTGTCGAAAAATAGTGTAATAATTCCAGTACTTTTTTAGAAAAAAGGTATTATTATTATTGTAAAAAAGCTGTGTTATTATTTTAGTTATTTTTTGGAAAAGGGCCGTTATTTTAGTAGAAAATAGGTGTTATTATTCGCGTTATTTTTGGGAAAAAGGGTGTAATTTAAGTAGAAACAGGTGTCATTACTCGCGTTATTTTTTTTTTTTTTAAGGATATTATGCTCGTAGAAAAGCAGTGTTATTATTTGAGTTATTTCTAGGAAAAGGGGTATTATGTTTGTGAAAATGTTGTGTTATCATTCTCGTTATTTTTTGGAAATGGGTGTAATTCTGGTAAAAAAGAGGTGTTATTACTCGCGTTATTTTTCTGGAATAAGAGAATTATTCTTGTAGAAAAGCAGTGTTATTATTCGAGTTATTTTTAGGAAAAGGGGTATTATTTTTGTGAAAAAGTGGTGTCATTATTCTCTTTATTTTTTGGATAAAAGCTTAATTTTGGCAGAAAAGAGGTGTCAATATTCGCATTTTTTTTTTGAAAAAGGGTTTTATTCTTATAGAGAAGCAGTGTTATCATTCCAGTTATTTTTTGGAAAAAAGGTATCAATATTGTAAAAAAGTGGTGTTAATATTGTCGTTATGTTTTAGAAAAGGGTTGACACGAATGGCTCTTCGTTGAGGGAAGAATTCATTCATGCCCTTTACGTACGAACGCGCGCGAACCGACGGTTGTCGATCGATGACATGTTTTCCCGAGCCGTTTCAAGACATATCTGTACGTAACATAAAAGGGAATAACGACATAATTCTGGAACTACAATTCATGCGAGAAGTATATAATTACTCACCTCCGCAGGCTGCGACCTCTCACCTTTTCCCTCTTCTTCTTAACTCTTGGTCTGTCCCTATCGTTCCTCTTCACCTGTAAAGATTTAAATACGCGAGTATTTTACGGTAAATATTTGGCCAGATCGTCTAGTTTCGCATAGGACTCTCGTTTTGTTCCGCAATATTCCAGGTTCGCGAACCCCGGCTTCCTAGAACAACCTACCTACCGTAATAGTTTTCTAATACCTACCCTGTCACCTAACGCGGCCCTAACCTATAACAACTTATGTACACGGATTTCACATTCCAACGATAAATCGTAAAGTAAAGATCATCCTGTGCAAAACATATATTCAGATGAAATGAAGGAAATAACATTTATATAATATATGAATTCATAATAACTTGAACATAGGTATATTAGATATAATCTTATCATGCATTCTTATGCTAAATATTGGTTTTGATAAGGGAACCGCCTTAAGGGCGGTGATACACGCTCACTTTCCTCACCGCGTGTACCCATCCGAGACACCCAGGTCTTTCTCGGCCTGACCTCGCCTTTTTACCTCGTGGAACAAATAGCCAGGGTTTTTAGCAAAAGCCACGCTCGCAATCGTGACTATTTACCTCGCGGAGTAGTCGGCCTTTCCTGCTGTGTGACACCAAGTGTTTCACAGCGTCTAAGGCTCTTCGTTGTACAACAACGGCTTAATAATACAATACTGGTGAAATGGTTACTTCGACTGCCTTGCGAAGCGTGAAGCCTCCATATCACAAGTAGGACACCTACGTACTATAATCCACTATACTACAAGCTACCTATCATGCGGTTAGTGAAAGGGTGCAAATCTAATTAGGCCTCGAGCAAGTGTAATTTGTAAACAAACAGAACATTCAATTCAAATCTTTCTCTCATTCACGTTGGATTCAATGACTGAAGGTCCAAAATCTATAGATCCATTATTTCTCCGGTTTCCTCTCCCCATTCATAAACAATCTCACCTTGGAAAAGGGTTAAGCGTGGGACAGCCTACATTTAGTGTGGTGTGTAGTGTGCGTGTACTTAGACCAGACACGGTTCGGCCTCCCTCCGTGTCTTGGCTATAACGTGCTGTATATGTGTGTGTGGAGAATCCCACAGTGTTGTGACCGTTATAGTACGAGGACATGAGAGATGACGAGGTCTAGAATAACCTTGACGTTGGGTCGACTTTCCAAAGCTTCAGTCACTCCACACACCGCCGCTCTCACGTGGGAATGAAGGATGGGAGTCCTTTCAGCTTTCAGATCGGCCCGCGCTCCCCCGCAAGTACTGCCGGCCCCTGACCCACCGCCAAGTAGATGAGAGGTTATCGCACAGTCTCGCTGGCTATTGGCTCGATTTCAAAATCCATCTCTCGTTAGCTACTGTCGCCTGAACAGATAGCTTTGTTGGATATGTAAAATGCTGTGTACATTCTAGAAATCGTGCATTTTCCCCCTTGCAAACAAAACATCTTACATACATTCGCGATTGTTTGAAAAGATTTGTCAATTCATGAGTTTAATATAACGAGATAGTTTATTTATTTATTTATAAAGGCGCATCAACAGAAATCCAGCTTATAACTTTCATGTCAAAATATTTGTTTTTATCTATGAGTATGCTGGACTTCCAATAATGGATGCACACAACATTAATAAATTTCATGAGCTATTATTAAATTAAAGCATTAATATATATATATATATATATATATATATATATATATATATATATATATATATATATATATATATATATATATATATATATATATATATATATATATATATATATATATATATATATATATATATATATATATATATATATATATATACTACATCCATTAAACAACAATTAGACATTTTAAGAAACAGTAAAAAATGAAAAAAAAAATCCTTAACAGAACATGCAATAGCATTCAAACATCAAGTAAATTTTAATTTCAATTTAAATTTCACGGAGACATTCTAAACCAACAGGCGTAACTTAACTTTTTTCTTAAAAGCAGACAGCGAATCGGCAAACACGTCAAGATCAGGATACTCCCGTCCCTTGTCACCTCATTATACTGTCTACACATTCTTGGTATAGGACTGTAATACATAAAGCTAGTACGAAGCATGCTGACATGAAAGGTATTGGCAAATCTCAACGATCTTCTAGGAATGTTAAATTGTATGTATTGTAAAAGTCTCGAATCTATGATACCATTAACAATTTTGTGAAGTATAGTAAAGTCATGTATTTGTCGTCTAGTCTCGAGTTTAGTAGTTCCGAAATAGTCTAAACGTTCATCGTAAGTCCTCAACCTATTACACAGCCCTGCTCTATTTGTGATGACTCTTAAAAAATATTTTTGGACAGATTCTATCGGGTCGATGTCAACTCCATAGTGAGGACTCCAAACACATGAGTTGTATTCAAGTATGCTCTGCACCAGTGAACGGAACAGGGTGATCAGACTTTCATTTCTCTTGAAAGGTTTTGCTGTTCTCAGGACGAACCCTGCTGTTCGTCTTGCGCGAGCCACAATGTCGTCTATATGACACTTGAACGTCAGTCCAGAGTCAAATATTACCCCAAGATCCCGTATTGAGTCAACCCTTTTCAATGGAATATTGCCCAGCTTATAGTCGAAATGAATTGTTGTGCGTTTTCTGGAGAATCCTATAATTAAACATTTTTCGACGTTTAATTCCATTTTATTGGATTCGCACCACGTGTTGATAGCATCAAGGTTGGATTGTAATTGTAGACAGTCATTGAAGTTATTAATGTTCTTAAAGATCTTTAGGTCGTCTGCGTATAACAAACAATCACAACTAAGGATGGCCGGGAAATCATTTATGAAAATATTAAACAATAAAGGGCCTAAGTGGGAACCCTGGGGGACACCCGACGTTACAGTGGAAGGCGAAGACTCAAAACCATTCACACAAACAGTCTGGATTCTTCCACTTATGTAGGATTTCAGCCATCTTAGAAGATTGCCGTGAATTCCTGTCGCTTCTAACTTTTTATAGAGTATACCATGATCAACCTTATCAAACGCCTTACGGAAATCAGTATAGATTGTGTCTACCTGTTTGCGTCCACCAACAGTCAACTTAAGATAGTCAACATATTCCAGCAGGTTACTCGTTGTAGAACGCCCATTGATGAAACCATGCTGGGACGGACTGAGTAGCTGTTTGAAGTGATTAAGTATTCGACCCATTGGAATGAATCTTAGTCTAAGTAAATGTAAATTAATCATCTTTACCAAAAAACGTTCAATCCCGGCTATTAAAATCATCATAAATAATACTGCCTTACCAGCTACAACTGAAATTAAATTCCTCGGTATTATCATGGATTCCAGACTCTCTTGGAATTCTCAAGTTATCCACACTGCTAATAAATGTCAGTCCGGTTTAAATGCTATGCGAGCAGTAACGCGCACTTGGTGGGGTGGTCATCCATCTCTTCTCAGAATAATGTACACATCCTATATTCGCAGTCAAATCGACTACGGTTTATTCCTTTTAAGCCCTTTATCAAAAAAGAATTCCCAAATCCTTGACAAAATCCAATATGAGAGTTTGAGAATTGTTTTGGGAGCTATGAAGTCTTCACCGGTGAACGCCCTCCAAGTAGAGGCCGCAGATCCTCCTATTGAATTGAGAAAACAATACCTATCAGACAACTTCTTCGGAAAATGCTATAGTATAAAATTTCACCCTTTAGTTAACAAAATCAATCATTTGAAACATTACTTTGTAAATAAAAACACTTTTTGGAAGAATAAAAAACCAACTCCACTAATCAATAGCCTTAAATTTATGGAAATGTACTCACAAATTCTACTCAAATCTGAAATACTTCCTGTTTATTCCATCCCCTACCATAACTTAGTAGATACTCCAACTTTCATCCAATCTTTAAACATAGTTCCAGATACCTTTGCCTCCAAACGCTTCAACCAAGAAATATCAAATAAATGGAGCAAATGGAAATTACTGTATACAGATGGATCGAAGCTAGACAATGAGAACAACATAGGATCGGCAGTTTTCAGTGAATCGGACAATGCTCAATTGATGTTGACTCTTCATAAGGAAGCAACCATTTTCTCAGCGGAGTGTGTTGCAATATTGGAAGCTCTGAATTACGCAGAAACAAAACAGTTCTCACACACTTTAATTTTAACAGATTCACTAAGCGCAATTCAAAAATTAAGCAGATCCCCTCTTTCTTATGTGGATGATCCCTACTGTATCCAAATTAGAACAAAAATTAAAAAAATCAAGGACCAAAAAAAAGAAGCATGTTTGGCATGGATACCAAGTCACTGCGGAATAAAAGGGAATGAGAAGGCAGATGAACTAGCCAAAAGGTCAACCAAATGTACTACAAGGACTCACCCCTTCATTATTTTAAACGATATTCTTCCTAATATTAAGATGCGCCTATGGAGAATTGGCAGGCTCATTGGGACTTTATCTCTCAAACGAAGGGCAGGCTGTATAGAGAGACTCAGCCAAGACTAGCCAGAAAGCCGTGGTTCAGTGAAATGATGTTCGACAAACATACGACCAGTGTACTGTGTCGAATGCGCCTCGGACATTGTTCTACTGGTGAGCATTTGGCAAGGATTGGAGTTATTGAGTCGAATCTATGCGAGTGCGGAACAAACGACGAAACGCTGGATCATATATTTTTTGAATGTCCATTAAGAAACGCGTACCCAAATTTTTATACAGATTTAATAAAAATAAAAACGCCAATGCCAGTGAATATGAGGTCGCTTTTGGCTTCCAATTCCAAAAACACATACATCTTGATTGTCAGATTTATTAAAAATAACCTAATTAAGATCTAAAGTAAACAGTTTTCATAAACTTCACACACAAAACAGTTAACTAAATCATTTATACCTTTTTTGGCAAATAACACCCGATCGGGGTGAATAGCCAGATTAAAATTAAAAAAAAAAAAAAAAAAGTATTCGACCGTATACTAGAGACTCAAATATCTTACCAAAGCTTGATAGAAGACTTATTGGGCGATAATTAGAAATATCTTCTCTATCGCCAGATTTATAAATTGGCGTTATGTTAGCCATCTTCCAGAGTTCAGGAAATTCCCCAGTTAACAGAGATTTGTCGTAAATAATATGCAAAGGCCTGGCAAGATGATCGGCACACTTTTTTATGAATGATGGTGGGATTTTATCAGGTCCCGGTTCCTTGTTGGGATCGAGGTTAAGCATCTTGTCACGTACTTCCTTCTCGGACAAGCTAACAGAAAAGATAGAGTAACTAATCTCGTATGATTGGTTTGGGAGTACTACGTCAGCCTCCGTCGACGTATTATTACCAAAAACAGATGAAAAATACATTGAAAATAATTCCACAATTTCATGACCATTAGATGAAGATACATTGCTTAAGTGCATTACACGAGGAATCGCTTGTGAGCTTTTCTTAGATTTAATAAACCCCCAAAAACTTTTCATGTTACTCTTTATTGAGTCCTCAACATTAGCGATGTATGATCTATAGCATTCTCTTATAAGTCTTTTAGATCTGGATCTCAATAAAGAGAAGGTGTTATAATCTATGAGATTACCAAAACGTTTGAATCTATGGCGAAACTTATCCTTCTCCCTCAGAACTCTGATCAGAGCACCACTGAACCAATTGGGATAAGCTCTCGATGTCCGTCTATATATTGGTGTATGTTTGTCAATTATCTCCCAGATATTGTTATAAAAGTATTCCACACAATGGTTTATGTCCATGCCCGTTAGTACATTCCAGTCAATGAGTGACAATTCTTTAATACATTCGTTATAGTCAGTTTTGTTAAAATTATATTTCAAAGAGTCAGGGTCTGTACGCAGGCACCTACCCCGACCAACTCTAACCTCGATTTCAAGAGGAGGGTGATAATCATCGACCATGACCAATGGCTGGGCTGCTTTAACGGTAATTGTCTTGATATCACTCAAAACCAAATCAAGAGTTCTGGAACTGGCGTTCAAAACACCATTGAATTGAAATAAACCCGACGAGGAAATAAAATCAAGGAAAGACGATACCTTGAGGCTAGCAGAGCCCGTCGGTGATAGAAGTTCTGGTCGAGGTGTCCATGATATGCTGGGTAAATTAAAGTCGCCGACTAAAATGTTATAAGTATTGGAATTGGTATTAATGCAAATTGTGTTTACCTTGTCATGGAATGACTTGAGCCTTTCAGACGACTCATCAGGTGGCAAATACACCAAGCCCAGGTTAAATGATGTACTGTCCGCTTCAGAAAGCTTTAGACAAATCCAAAGATCATTAACACAGGTCTGCCAATCGCGTCTCTGAACAACAAAAAGATCCTTTCTGACAGCGATCAATACTCCACCTCCTATACGCTTATCAGAAGTTTAGCGATCTCGTCTAAAAACATTGTACCTTTCATCAATTAGCTCGCTATCGGAAATATGTTGGTTCAGCCATGTCTCCGTGAGGCATATAACATCATAGCAATTATTCAAAACTTCCAACATAAACTCCTGCAATTTGTTCTTGATACTTCTAACATTCTGATAGTAAATCGAGATTGCCATAAAAAAAGAAAAATTGTTCAAAATAATACATGCATAAAATTGTCAAAAGAAAAGATGAACGAAATTTTAACGATAAAACAAATAAAATATATTTGAAATCACAAGAAACTAAACAATCAAGAATTGCTGAAGGTAAAGAATTGCAGGAGTAAGAATCGGATTTATTCCAAGAAAAAAGTACTAGTATGAAATTAGTAAAGCTTGCCATTACAAAGACCATGCATATAGATTCAAAATCTTTAAAACCTACCGGCAATTGCTCAAATTTTAAATCAATTAGGTACGAAGAAGAAAATACATATTGTATAAATTCATTATAATGTGTTGCAAAAAGTGTTGTATAAAGCCTGCCGTAAAAAAGACAGTACATATACAGTGAAAGCCATCAAAACCAGCCGATAACGGCATGTACCTTATTAAATTCTTCAAGTACGATGGAGCAAATGCACTTTGTACAGAAACTACATGTTGTATAAAGCTATTAAAGTCCGCTGCAGATAAAATAAAATAAAACATATTCAAAATCACAAGAAAAATGTTGAGACAGTGCATTTTTGAAATTATTGAAATTAACTGGTAATAAACTATAGTAAAAATGATGGAAAAGCGTACTAAACAGCACAAGCTTATAAAGTTGTTAAAATCTGTTAAACACAGAACACACTCACATGCAAGATTACAAAAATGCATAAGTTTGAAAACATGAAAATACGTTGCAAATGCAATATATTTAAGATCACATAAGACTGTTGAGAGCATTACTTTTATAAGGTTGTTAAAATCTATTGAATGCAAACGACAGTCAAGATCGTTAAAGTCTGATTCTGATGAGAAAAGTGTATGCATATTATTATTATTAAAAACCTTTGATAAATAGTATGATTTACTCAAGATCATTAAAAACTGATGAGAACAGCACCTGTTTGAATTGAATAGAGTCTGAAGTTGAAATGACATAGAAGAGAAAGTAAAAAGCAATTGTGTACTAGGCTCAGTCGGGATAAGCCTACTAAGAGTCTCTTTACTAGAAACAAGAATTGGTGGGGACGTATCATTTTTTCTAATGAATACTCTTCCCTGCTTCAACCAAAAGTACTTGTATCCATGTTCCCTGGCGAATTTCCGGGTGGCCGCGTGAATTTCTCTATTGAAGGAAGAAAGATGCTCTTGCACATATATAGGTTGCGGACGTCCTGCCAGGCCCATGTGTCCCGTGTTTAATTTCCCATTAGGAGCAGAGCTTTTTTTATTGAAATCTCTCACTTTTGAGAGCAGATTATTTCTCAACTTGCTATTTTGCAAGGTTAATATTATTGTCATTGGTCTGTCCTTATTCTGACCGGATAGAGGTCGCACTCTGTGATACGATACTATGCCATCATCATGCATCTCTAAACCAATTGAAAGATACATGCCGTTTACCATAGTAAATAAATCCTCGTCCCGGTGCTCAGGGACCATGTGAATCTCCACGTTGTTGTTCCTCATAGTCTGCTCAATTTCGTTAACTCTTTGCTTAAGCTCATTTTTCTCCTCCTTGAGTTTTATGTTTTCTTGTGTGAGGTTACAAATTGTTCGAGTGTTCAATGCGCAGGCTTCATTGAGTCTGTCATATTCGTTTGATATGTATTCCAAAGAAGATTTCACTTCGTCCAATGCGTTCAGTCGTTCCCGAATTCTAGCCATCTCCTCCGTTATAGCTCGCTTAACTAGTTCCTCGAATTTCGTCACGAGATCTTTTGTAAAGGCATCGAGTCTAGAGTTAATGTATGATACAGTGAGATCCTCAGCTGAGTCAGCGGATACACTTTGAGCTGTCAACGATGAGACGGATGAAGCTCTCAATCTAGTAGCCGGGTTGATGATAGATGATTTTTCTGCGGGAGGAGTGGATGAGGTAGAAGCTGATCTTGGATCCTTCGTCTTACATTTCAAACACTTCCAATGTGCACTTCCAATCTTAGTTGATGTTAACAATAAATTTATAATCTTGACAAATCCGTTCCATACAATCCATACATTAAATAAACAGGTAGAATAATAAAGTAAAATAAATAAATAAATAAATAACTCAGCTGGATTTCCCTTGGTGAGAACCTCGCTCCGGTCACTCCAACACTTAAATATTAGCGACGGCAATCGCTCACGAATATTATGAATAAAGGATCGTAAAATAATTATATTAATCACGAAGATTAGTCTGACAATCTTGCTGAGAGACGCGGCGCGCGACGCGACGTATATTCCGAGGTACGGCACCCCTGCATTTCCGTCTCCTATGCATGTTGTTCGGATTTAATCGATCCATATGAATAATCGAGACCTCGGGGATAAAACGCGAATAGATCGTAACGCCGGCCCGGGTACACTCCCGATCAATCCTTAAAATCGAACCCTACGCAACATCTCGTCTCTAGGTACCGTGAAGCCCGACCGTCTCAATCTCTTGCGTCCCGCTGACCGTCGATACAATTTTTTGACTCCCCTTCCAGCTCTCAGGAATGCATATAAAAACCACCCCTTACGACAGATTTACGATTAACACATGTGTATCCGAATGACTAACAGAAAGCTTCGACCCAGTAGACCAACCCACAACAAACCACTCCGTATATCTCGTCTACAAAATAATAATTTGTATAATAATATTATGGAGAACTCGATTCATCACAGGGTTAAATATTGGTAGAAAAGAGGTGTTGTCTTTCGCATTATTTTTTGGAAAAAGGATATAATTCTTGTAGAAAACCATTGTTATTATTCCAGTTATTTTTAAAAAGAGAGGTATTATCATTGTAAAAAAGTGGCGTTATTAATGTCATTATTTTTTGGAAAAGGATGTAATATTGGTAGAAAAGAGGTGTTATTACTCGTGTTAAATAATTGAAATAATAAAAATAATAATTAATTATAATTGAAATAAATAATTTTATATTATTGGAATAAGAGTATTATTCTTGTAGAAAACCAGTGTTAATATTCTAGTTATTTTTAGGAAAAGTGGTATTTTTTGTGAAAAAGTGGTGTAATTTTGGTAGAAAAGAGGTATTATTATTCGCGTTCTTTTTTTGGAAAAAGGCTATATTCTTGTAGAGAAAAGGTGTTATTATTCCAGTTATTTTTTGGAAATGATGTATTACTATTGTAAAAAAGTGGTGATATTATTGTCCTTATTTTTTGGAAAGGGGAATTATTTTGGTAGAAAAGAGGTGTTGTCATTCGCGTTATTTTTGGAAAAAGGCAATTATTCTTGTCGAAAAATAGTGTAATTATTCCAGTATTTTTTTAGAAAAAAGGTATTATTATTGTAAAAAAGCTGTGTAATTATATTCGTTATTTTTTAGAAAAGGGCTGTTATTTTGGTAGAAAAGAGGTGTGCGATATCGTCAAAGAACAGATTGGACTAGACGGAAAATGAAAGGAGTGGACTTACTGTGCCAGCTGGTTTCTTCTTTTCCTCTGTCGCGTTTGTCCTTCATTCTCGTCACTGATTCAATAAAACTATGTTCACAATTGTCTATAATATACGTGCGAAAGCCGCGAACGTATTTAAATGTTTTTATATGTATGGCGCACGGCGCTTGTGTAACACGAGATGGTGCAAAGACGCGTATTCTCGAGAGACTGGAGAACGTGGCTGGCCCGCGCGCGAACAGAGGCGAGATTGTTGTGGCCACGTTCAGGTATGAATGTAGGTATGATGATTTTAGGTATGTCAGGAAGATGAGGATAGGTACAAAAAGGAAGTATCTGTCATCTGCGCCAACATACCGCCCACCTAATTTGGTCTGCAAATTAAACTTGACAAAAAAAAGAAAAGCAAACACAATATATCCTATATTTATGTTCACGTAAGTTGTCTGTATACATAATATGAGTATATTTATATATAAGTACACAAAACAAAATTTTATTCAATAATACAAATTACATATGAAGACGCAACTAGGTCTTAAAACACAAATAAAGCGAAGACGCAACATGGTCTTAAAAAACAAATAAGGCGAAGACGCAACATGGTCTTAAAAAACAAATAAAACGAAGACTGGTCTTACAAAGAAAAATAAAAATAAAATTAAATAAAGCGAGGGCGCAACATGGTAAACAAAGAAAATAAAGACGCAAACTGGTCGTGTAAAATTAAAAAAAAAAAAATTAAAATAAAAATACATTATGTTTACCTATTCAATCGGTAATGGACATAATTTTAATGCAGGACGAACAAAAGTAGCGCCAAATGAAAATAACAAGACCAAGAAAAAGACCAAATGATACCCCGTTCTGAAAGCGTATCATAAATTTTCTCACGCTGTGGTGAGGTTGTGAAAAACTTATATACATCCTTCAAGTGACGATTCGCACCAACGAAATTCGTACCATTGTCACTAATAATTTCCGAACACAAACCACGGCGGTCTGTGAATCTATTGAGTGCCGCTAAAAATGCTTCAGACGATAAGTCAGATACGACTTCTAAATGTAATGCCTGGGTGGATAAACAAACAAATAAACATAAATACGCTTTTGAAGATTTGGCTCCGCGTCGCTTATGGTCTTTCAAAAGGAAAGGACCCCCAAAATCGACACCTACTTTTGCAAAAGGACGACTTTGCTGGACACGACTGGGTGGTAGGTCACCCATGAGTGGGGGAAACGCAGTCGCTTTTAATTTATGGCATATAATACATTTAGAAAGTTGAGAGCGAATTTTGTTTCGTGCTCCCAATATCCAATATTTTCGCGATATCATGGATTGAAGACTTCGCGGTCCGGCGTGAAGATATATTTTATGATAGTAATCTATTATGAGATATGCTAAATGACATGTTTTCGGAAGTAAAATAGGAAATTTACTATCATATGGTAATTTTGAATATTGTAATCTTCCGCCCACCCTGAGGATTCCGCATGAATCCAAAAATGGCTTTAAATTTTGAATATGACGTGAGCATGGGATTCCGTTTTTTAATTTATTTATTTCATCAAGAAAATATGTATCATGCTCAATACAGATAATTTTTGTAAGTGCAGCATTTAATTCGAATGTAGTAAGAGATAATTGATTTTGCTTACTAATATTGACTTTTCTACATCGATTAACGAATCGTAATATCCAAGCAATAACGCGTTGTAATTTATTTAAAGACGAATATTTGCATAAAATAGAATTCGGTACTAATTGAGATATCAAAGTTTTCGTATTTACTGATTTAATATCAGGTATATTTTCAAGTTCGGTATTGACTGAACACGGCCAGTCATTCTTGTGCTTATGAAGCCAAGAAGGTCCTGAAAACCACAAGGGGTGTGAAACAATGTCTTTTGGAAGAAGGCCTCTAGATCCGCAATCGGCGCAATTTTCTTCCGAGATAACATGTTTCCAAATAGCAGTGGGTACATTGTCCAGAATTTGGACAACCCTGTTTTCGACAAATGTTTTTAATGAATATGGCGGAGTTTTTATCCACGCTAGCACAATAGTCGAATCCGTAAAAAGAAAAACGTTTTCTATCTGTTGAGAAAATTTAACGGATGACATAATGTATTTAATAAGTTTGGTTAGAAGTACAGCACCGCACAATTCTAATCGTGGAATAGAGTGTTTTTAAGGGGGCTACCTTCGATTTTCCTATCATAAGATGAGTAGTATTTGTATTTAAATTTACTAAGTAAGCGACGGCCGCGTAACCTAGTTGTGACGCGTCGCAAAATCCTACGAGGATCAAGCGACTGGTGCTTAATGTATTATAATATCTAGGTATTTTTAAGGTACGAAGAAGTGACAGTTGGCCAACAAATGTATCCCACCTATTCTGAATATCGGATGGAACAGGATCGTCCCAATCGGCCCTCAGTTTCCACAACTCTTGCATCAAGCACTTTGCGAAAAAGAGTACAGGGGTAATCCAGCCCAATGGATCAAACAGTCGAGCCACAATTGACAAAATATTTCTTTTTGTACAGCTCTCAGTAGGTATAATTTTTATATCATAGGTAAAGTTATCAGTTAGGGGGAGCCACTGAATGCCTAATAACTTAACAATTTTGTCGGTTTCGGTATTATCAAACGATCTTGATTCAGAAGTTCCGATAAAATCTTGCTTCAATAGTGAAGGCGAATTTGACTGCCATTTACTTAGCTCTAATTGTCCAAGTTTTAACAGTGCAGTTATATCATTTTTAAGTTGACAGGCTGACTCGAGGGTTTCAGCGCCTGTGGCTAAGTCGTCGACGTAAAAGTCTTCCACAAGTGCCCGTGCAGCCTCCGGATATTTTGAATTTTCATCCATGGCCAGTTGTCGTAAAGTTCGGATTGCTAAGAAAGGGGAACTCGACAATCCATATGTGATGGTTTGTAACTCGAAATCAATGAGTGGGCTATCAGGAGATTGTCTCCAAAGAATATGTTGAAATTTACGGTCGGATGGTAATATTAATTTTTGTCGATACATTTTACAAATATCTGCAGTGAAAACATATTTATGAAATCGAAAATTTAACATCATGCACGGAATTTCTGTTTGCAGTTTTGGACCACTAAGAAGCAAGTTATTCAGACAAATATTATCAGGTTCGGTTTTACTTGATCCATCGAAAACTACCCTGACCTTCGTCGTATCGCTAGAAGGATTAAAAACGCAGTGATGGGGCAAGAAAAAAGATTCAGAATTAATAGGAACGCGTTTCATGTGTCCTAAACTTTCATATTCCTGTATAAAATTTCCGTAGGTATTTGCTAAATCTTGATTTTTTTGAAAACGAAATTGTAATTTCCTTAATCGTGTGTCTGCGAGTTGAAAGGAATTGTTGATAGGTATATTTTCTGTTTTCAATAACATCGGTACTACATATCGCCCGTCATTCTCGCGATAATGTTTTGACGCAAAAATGTTTTCAGCTAAATTATCATCCGTATTTAAATTCGAATACGAAGGTGTTTCTTCGACTTCCCAAAATTGTTTTATCATGTCACATAAAGAGGTATTTGTTTCAATTAAAAATGAAGAAGAAATTTCATGTTGTTTCATTTCAATTCGTCCCGTTATTATGTAACCAAATATACTATTGATTGCACCAGGGGTGCCACGAATAATTTCGTGATTATTATTATTTATTATATCTAGGTACATATCAGCGCCTAATAACATATCGATTGGACCTGGTTTGTGATAAAACTCATCGGCTAAATATAAATTTTGAAATTGTGATATTATTTTCGAAGAAAGGTTACATGCAGGAAGATGTGACGTAATTTCTTTTATCACAATAGCGGTGCATTTGAGCATTGGTCCTGTTTTATTTTTCGGTTTAATAAAACAGGTTGTTATACCTAAACAATTATCCAACTGTCGATTTGTTCAGGAGAACTTTGTTCTCTTAACATATCGACAATGTATCAAGCCAGAATACGCGAGAATTGTATGGAGAGGTCTACTTTTTTCACGGCTTTTCCAACTTTGAAGTCAAAAAACACCAACTTAGAGGCTTCGCAGCATATATGTTCCATACACGGATTTACTCAGAATTCGGAGTAGAACATTTCGTGTGTCTGTGTGTGTGTGTGTGTCTGTGTGTGTGTCTGTGTGTGTGTGTGTCTGTGTGTGTGTGTGTCTGTGTGTCTGTGTGTCCGTCCCCCCCTTATAACTTTTGATCCGCTCAATTTACAGAGCCTAAAATTTCAGAATATATAAACAGTTACAGGCCTACAAAACTTTTATACTCGGAATTTTGAATTTTTGTTTCAGTCAGGGGTTATCAACTTTTGAATTTTTATTTTATTTTTCCATATATCTCAGAAACCATAAACGGTAGAACGCTGAAAATTGATACAAACATAGACAAATACAAAATCTCAAATTAGATTTTTCAAAAAAATTCCAGGGTTTCTCAAACATTTTTTATTAAGAAAAATATTTTTTTTATGATAAATTTATGAGTTTAACTGCCTATATTTCCAAAACTTTTACAATTATCGAAAAAAGCCGAAACACCCCAACTAGATAATTTAATTTTCTATAAAAAATATTAACATTGTAGTAGAAGATCTCAATTTTTTTTTAACAATTTTTTTAAAAATTGAATTTAGTGACGACATCGCTTCATACATTTTGTATGGCAGTCGCCTATACACAATATGTAAGAAGACTTAATAGTTTGTTACTTCATCTCCAAACATACATACATACCATCATGCAATTTGCATATTCTGGGTAGGAAAAAGGATCTTCTTCCATACTATCCTATCTTGACATACATACCTACATATGTTGTATAGAAAACAAAATATCTGAAAATATTCAATAATTTGTATCTATGGGTTTATAGTTTGGTACATATTCTTCAACTATACATACTATCGCTATCGACAGTTGGATCTCATGTGTTACATGCAACTAGTTTATTATTGAATTTCCTAAACCGTTTAGAGGTATGTTGCATTTGTTAATTTTTAATTTTAAACGTCGTACACATTCCAATGTAATCACAGAAACTTGGGAACCGCTATCGATAACAACGCGTATACATTCAAAAATATTATTATTATTTTTTATTTTGATCTGCGCCGTCCCTAGTAAAACTGAATTGGCTCGAGACGAGTACATATTATAACGGTCGGCGGCTCTAGCGTTCAGGGCCGTAGCCGGCGCACTGACGCCCGCGCCGGTGCCTTGATGCTTCGAATCATTAGAGGGCGTAAATTCAAAATGTAATAAAGTATGATGGCGTTTATTACATGTTCGACATGTATATTTTGAATTGCAGTTTTTATAAGCATGTTGTTTGAAACAATTAGTACAACGATTAAGACTCTGTATTTTTTCTTTGCGTTGATACGGAGACATTTCCATAAATTGAGCACACTTATATAGAAAATGTGCTCCACTACACAAAGGGCATTTTGAAAAATGGGGATTGTTTGATGATAATAATGTTTTAATATGACCTTTTTTCTCTTTACTAACATTTGGCGTTACAATTTCTAGAGTGCGACAATGATTTCTAAGAAAAGAATAGACAGTTTCTGAACTAGGAATTTCTTCAATTTTGAGCTTCGATTCAATAGTGCGACGAGTGGTTACGTCTAAATTCTTTATCACCATGTGCGCGATAAACTTATCAAATAAATTTTCAATTTTCATACTTTCCAGAGCTTGAATATTCTCTTGAAAAGTATTTAAAATTTTAGAAATTCCGGAAGCGCATTCAGATTGCAGAGTGCGAATATTCAGAATCTCGTCGACATAATGAGCAAATAATATTCGCGAATTTTGATATTGATTTACTAATATGTCCCACGCGATGTGATAATTTTCATCTATTAAAGGCAAAGATTTAATAATACCTAGCGCCGGCCCAGATACCACAGACAATAGGTAGTGAAACTTTTCGATATTTGAGTATGTCGGTACATCGTGGATAACACTTTTAAACATAGAATAGAAATATGACCAAGACTTAATATCGATACCGTTAAATGTAGGTAGATTAATAATCGGCGGTCTTATATTATTATTATGTATATTTGTAACTTTGGATGTTTCACATATATCTGACTGAAAGGATTTTTGTTTACATAGGATTTCAAAATATAATTGATCAGTTTGCGTGGATATGGCATTTAACTGACTAATTTCATTATGTTTATTTTCTAAAGATAAAAGTTACTCATGTAAATCTTCTTGCAATGATTCGAATTCATTATACCAATCCAACAATTTGGTACAACGCGATAAAAATATATCTTTTTTAGAGTTATCTTTTAATAAATCATATGTTATTTGTAATCGCGATATAATTCGATCGCGTTTAGCTTGTAACGACAATAACTTTTTGTCGGACATTTTATATTTAAATTTACAAAATTAAAATATATTGAAGGTATACAGAAAAATATGTTTAGATATAATCTACGTATAATATATACGTAGAACGTATAAAAGATGATTATTTTTATATAAATAATATATTTTAAGACAACTATTGTGAACATAAATATAAATGAAAATAATTGTGTGGAATTACGAACTAATTACTTCAATTTATACAGTCAGTAATTGCGAATTACTGATCCGCTCGAAAGGACCAAAATATTTATTTTGTGCGATATCGTCAAAGAACAGATTGGACTAGACGGAAAATGAAAGGAGTGGACTTACTGTGCCAGCTGGTTTCTTCTTTTCCTCTGTCGCGTTTGTCCTTCCTTCTCGTCACTGATTCAATAAAACTATGTTCACAATTGTCTATAATATACGTGCGAAAGCCGCGAACGTATTTAAATGTTTTTATATGTATGGCGCACGGCGCTTGTGTAACACGAGATGGTGCAAAGACGCGTGTTCTCGAGAGACTGGAGAACGTGGCTGGCCCGCGCGCGAACAGAGGCGAGATTGTTGTTGCCACGTTCAGGTATGAATGTAGGTATGATGATTTGAGGTATGTCAGGAAGATGAGGATAGGTACAAAAAGGAAGTATCTGTCATCTGCGCCAACAAGAGGTGTTATTATTCGCGTTATTTTCTGGAAAAAGGGTGTTATTTTAGAAACAGGTGTCATTATTCGCGTTATTTTTTTTTGAAAACGGATATTATTCTTTTAGAAAAGCAGTGTTATTATTTGAGTTATTTTTAGGAAAAAGGATATTATGTTTATGAAAAAGTTGTGATATCATTCTTGTTATTTATGGGAAATGGGTGTGATTCTGGTAAAAAGAGGTGTTATTACTCGCGTTATTTTTCTTTAATAAGAGTATTATTCTTGTAGAAAAGCAGTGTTATTATTCCAGATATGTTTTTGGAAAAAGGGTATTAATATTGTAAAAAAGTGGTGTTAATATTGTCGTTATGTTTTGGAAAAGGGTTTAACAATGGTAGAAAAGAGGTGTTGTCTTTTGCATTAGTTTTTGGAAAAAGGGTATAATTCTTGTAGAAAAGCAGTGTTATTATTCCAGTTATTTTTAAGAAGAGAGGTATTATAATTGTAAAAAAGTGGCGTTATTATTTGGAAAAGGGATGTTATTTTGGTTAAGAAACAGGTGTTATTACTCGCGTTATTGTTTTGGAATAAGGGTTTAATTCTTGTAGAAAAGCAGTGTTATTATTCCAGTTATTTTCTAAAAAAGAGGTTTTATTTTTGCGATAAAGTGGCGTTATTATTCTCGTTTTTTTTGGAAAAGGGATGTTATTTTGATTAAAAAATAGGTGTTATTACTCGCGTTATTTTTTTGGAATAAGGGTTTTATTCTTGTAGAAAACCAGTGTTATTATTCCAATTATTTATTAAAAAAGGGTATTATTTTTGTGAAAAAGTGGTGTTATTTTGGAAAAGGGGTGTAATTTTGGTAGAAAAGAGGTATTTTTATTCGCGTTCTTTTTTTGGAAAAAGGCTATATTCTTGTAGAGAAAAGGTGTTATTATTCCAGTTATTTTTTGGAAATGATGTATTACTATTGTAAAAAAGTGGTGATATTATTGTCCTTATTTTTTGGAAAGGGGAATTATTTTGGTAGAAAAGAGGTGTTGTCATTCGCGTTATTTTTGGAAAAAGGCTATTATTCTTGTCGAAAAATAGTGTAATTATTCCAGTATTTTTTTAGAAAAAAGGTATTATTATTGTAAAAAAGCTGTGTAATTATATTCGTTATTTTTTAGAAAAGGGCTGTTATTTTGGTAGAAAAGAGGTGTTATTATTTGCGTTATTTTTTGGAAAAAAGGGTGTTATTTTAGTAGAAACAGGTGTCATTATTCGCGTTATTTTTTTTTGAAAACGGATATTATTCTTTTAGAAAAGCAGTGTTATTATTTGAGTTATTTTTAGGAAAAAGGATATTATGTTTATGAAAAAGTTGTGATATCATTCTCTTTATTTTTTTGGAAAAAAGGTGTAATTTTGGCAGAAAAGAGGTGTCAATGTTCGCATTTTTTTTTGAAAAAGGGTATTATTCTTGTAGAGAAGGAGTGTTATTATTCCAGTTATTTTTTGGAAAAAGGGTATTAATATTGTAAAAAAGTGGTAATATTGTCGTAATTTTTTGGAAAAGGGTTTAATATTGGTAGAAAATAGGTGTTGTCTTTCGCATTATTTTTTGGAAAAAGGGTATAATTCTTGTAGAAAAGTAGTGTTATTATTCCAGTTATTTTTAAGAAGAGAGGTATTATCATTGTAAAAAAGTGGCGTTATTAATGTCGTTATTTTTTGGAAAAAGATGTAATATTGGTATAAAAGAGGTGTTATTGCTCGCGTTATTTTTTTGGAATAAGAGTATTATTCTTGTAGAAAACCAGTGTTATTATTCTAGTTATTTTTTGGAAAAAGGGTATAATTGTTGTTGTAAAGCAGTGTTATAATTCCAGATAATTTTTGGAAAAGAGGCATAATTTTTGAAAAAAAAGTGATTTTATTATTCTCGTTAATTTTTGGAAAAGGGGTGTAATTTTGGTAGAAAAGAGGTGTTAACATTCGCGTTACGTTTTTGAAAAGGGGTATTATTCTTGTAGAAATGCACTGTTCTTATTTCAGTAATTTGTTGTAAAAGAGGTGTAATTTTGGTACAATAGAGGTGTTATAATAACACCACTTTTTTACAATAATTATACCTCTTTTCCAAAAAATAACTGTAATAATAACACTGCTTTTCTAAAGAATAGTTCCTTTATTCAAAAAATAAACGAGAATAATAACACCTCTTTTCTTCCCCTTTTCCAAAAAATAACGAGAATATTAACGCCACTTTTTTACAAAAATAATACAGCTTTTCGAAAAAATAACAATAATAATAATAACACCACTTTTATAAAAAAATAACACCCCTTTTCCAAAAAATAACGCGAATGAAATTGGGTGTTATTTTTGTTATTCGCGTTATTTTTTTGGAAATGGAGTATTATTTTTGTAGATAAACGTTATTACTATGCGAGTTTATTTTTTTGAAAATGATTGTTATTTCTCTAGAAAAGTATTGTTATTATACGCCATCGGCTGGCTTAAGTGATCACTTTACGCAACATTCACCAATTTAGAATGCCTATTTGTAGTGAGTTTTTCGTTGAGGCTAGTGGAAAATTGAGGCTTGCAAAAATTTTTAAGAATAAAGTTTTATATACCTATGAATAAATAGATATTTTTTACTTGTAAATAAATATATCGTTTTTTTATTAAAAAAACTTTATTTATGCGAGTACTATTTATTGTTGGCAAAGAAAAAAAATTGTGGCTCCTTAAAATCTTGGAATTTTGTAATTTTTGACTCTTCCGACTCAAAAGGATGCCGACCCCTGCTCTATGCCCTTGGACAACGTTCACCATTTACATATGTCTTCTTATTGAGTTTCTTATCAATCCATCAAACTTCGTCTGTATTGAGATTTTAAAAAAATTGTCATAAAATGTCATTGACTCCCGAGAGGGAAAACATCCAATGATTGCGTATATGTAGAATGTCGTTCATAAGTTCATGCCAATTCATTCCATAATACTAAAATATTTCACAAATAAAAGGTCAATGATATTTCATTTATTTCAAATGTATGAACAGTCCGTTCGGAACTTTAATAGTCCCTTGCATAAGTATTAATAATAGGATGGTTATAATTATTTTTTTATAAAAAAAAATAATTTTTAAAATATTTATTTTATCAATTAGGTACCAACACAACATTTTAAACAAACACAATAACTTTTAGTACATAGGTACAATCAAACATAACTACTTATACATATTAAAATAAAACAAAAACGCTGAAACCCCCCCCAACTAGATAATTTAATTTTCCATAAAAATTATGCATACGAATGAAGTGCTTCAGATATGATCACACACGTGAAAATCATTGAGTTTAGATGATGGAACTCGGGCTAAAAAAATATCAAACTCGTCAATTTGCAAAGTAGTCTGCAATTAATAATACCACGTTCTTTACCACGTCGACCGCACTCCATGATTAATTTTCTATTATAAATGGATTATTTCTGGGGTGGTTCCGTCTAAACTATGTCAAGTAAACCAGCCGATGACAGGTCGTAAGCCCTGTAGGTGCTTGAGTTCCTGGTTATTCTATGATATCCCAACTTCGTCTCTATTGAGATGTTACTGTCAATAAAAATAAGTCAAGAGGTTTGAGATGGGAAACATCAGAAATCATAAAACTCAATTTGCGAAGGATTTGCGTATTATTGTATAGGCGAATTGTATGAAAAAAATCTACATACATACATAGGTATCATCACGCCATGTCCCTAATGGGGTAGGCAGAGAGAACCTTACACCATATTCTCTGTATTGACATGCATTAATTTTGAAGTCGTTATTTTTATATCATAGATCATTTTTAATTCTATACATTAGTTTTCGTATTTCATTTGATAAAACTTGGATACTTGACTAGAAAGTGAAACATCAAAATTAGTATCTAACATTATTCGCACGAGTCGCCTATTCTTTGTCGGCCGGGTTCGATTCCAGGTGGAGACACAGTTTTTAATTGTGTTTTCAGTCTGGATCTGTGAGACGATTAATATCGTAGATCAACAGAATGTCTTTTGTAACATGAAAATCATGTATGCAACGTCTTATAACTACACTGTCGAAACTATCGACATTATTTTTTTAAGGCATTTCCTTTTTTTCGTAGAAGAAAAAGAAGTAGAACAATCGGGAGTAAATTATTATTTCCCTTACTAGTTGCATGTAACACATGAGATCCAACTGTCGATAGCGATAGTATGTATAGTTGAAGAATATGTACCAAACTATAAACCCATAGATACAAATTATTGAATATTTTCAGATATTTTGTTTTCTTTACAACATATGTAGGTATGTATGTCAAGATAGGATAGTATGGAGGAAGATCCTTTTTCCTACCCAGAATATGCAAATAGCATGATGGTATGTATGTATGTTTGGAGATGAAGTATCAAACTATTAAGTCTTCTTACATATTGTGTATAGGCGACTGCCATACAAAATGTATGAAGCGATGTCGTCACTAAATTCAATTTTTATAAAAATTGTTAAAAAAAATTTGAGATGTACTGCTACAATGTTAATATTTTTTATATAAAATTAAATTATCTAGTTGGGGTGTTTCGGCTTTTTTCGATATTTTAAAAATAAATGGAAATATAGGCAGTTAAACTCATAAATTTATCATAAAAAAAATATTTTTCTTAATAAAAAATGTTTGAGAAACCCTGGAAATTTTTTTGAAAAAACTTATTTGAGATTTTGTATTTGTCTATGTTTGTACCAATTTTCAGCGTTCTACCGTTTATGGTTTCTGAGATATATGGAAAAATAAAATAAAAATTCAAAAGTTGATAACCCCTGACTGAAACAAAAATTCAAAATTCCGAGTATAAAAGTTTTGTAGGCCTGTAACTGTTTATATATTCTGAAATTTTAAGCTCTGTAAATTGAGCGGATCAAAAGTTATAAGGGGGGGGGGGACACACACACAGACACACAGACACACACACACACACACACACACACACAGACACACGAAATGTTCTACTCCGAATTCTGAGTAAATCCGTGTATGGAACATATATGCTGCGAAGCCTCTAAGTTGGTGTTTTTTGACTTCAAAGTTGGAAAAGCCGTGAAAAAAGTAGACCTCTCCATACAATTCTCGCGTATTCTGGCTTGATACATTGTCGATATGTTAAGAGAACAAAGTTCTCCTGAACAAATCGACAGTTGGAAAAATGAGTTCTTTGGATTGACGGGAAAGAGGTATGCCACGTCCTAATTTTGTATTTTGTGACATATTGAAAGAAACTATTATATACTTATATCGTTAATGTATCGTTTGTTGGAAAAGGTATGTTGATGACATATTTTGTATTTGGTTAGGCACGCAAAGACAGTTAAACATTTTTCTTAATTTTTTAAATAAATTACATAAAAATATCAAGTTTACTTTAGAGGTTGGTAAGGATTCTAGTATAAATTTCCTGGATTTGTCTATTCCCGTTAACAATAATAAATTGGATTATAAAATCTATCGAAAAGACACATATACAGATTTGATAATTTATTCACAACTCATCTAACCACCCCGTGTCACAAAAAATGGCCGCGTTTCATTCCATGATCAATAGATTATTAAAAATTCCCTTGTCAAAAAATAATTATTTAAAGGAATTAAACACAATAAAACAAATTGCCATTAACAATGGTTATAATGATGAAATAGTCAATAGAATTTTAAATAAAAAACTAAAACAACAATATACAGACATTCTTATATCCAAAAATTATTGATAGTGACAAAAAACAATGGCGGAAAATCTTATACATTAATAATAACATAGCAAAATTAATTAAAAAGAACATCCCTGACACAATCTCACCAGCTTTCTACACCAACAATAGACTAAAAAATGTAATTTTAAACAATAAAGATAATGTCAACAAATTAGATAAGTCGGGAGTTTATAAATTATCATGTAAAGATTGTGATCATTTTTATATAGGGAGAACTAATAGAAACGTTCAAACTAGAGTCAAATAACACTTACGTTGCTTGAATAATAATTATTTTTCGGAATTTGCTGAACATCTTATAGAATTCAACCATCATTTTGACATAGATACGGGATTACAGATTATGCATACAGGTTATTCAAATTTATAATTAGCAGATTTAGAAATTTTAGAAATAAGAAAAAGTGTAAATAGTAAACAAAGTATAATAAATAACCAATTAAACTTCCCAAACAACCCGATTCTAAATACATTTCCGATTAAAAATATAAAATATTTTTATAACTAACAAAAAAAAAATTGAACCACCCAGTGTCACTTATGTTTACCGTTCCGCCCCACTACTTTCTAAAATTGACTCCTCCCACAACTAAATACCTAACAACAGTCTATGTTTTATTTTTAATTTTTAGTACGTAAGTCTTCCTGAAGAAGAAAACATTTAAAGTTTTTGAAACCGGTAGAAGTTAGTACTCATAGTTAAGTGGTGTAAACTACGTTAAGTTTATATTATAAATATATTATATACTTCACTAAAAAAACTACTATGTTATTTTAATTAAAAAAAGAACTTTTATTAAAATCACTAGTATTATGCAAAACACCCTATACTTTTCATCAATTTGACGTCTGAACAGGTACTGATTTTAGTATGTGTGTGTGATCGGCCAATGGCGCTTGTACTAATACAATCACAATGTATATGTATACTCGATATCACCGATATGCACTAATACTTATGCCAGGGTATATTAAAGTTTTGAATGGGCTGTAGGTAAATACTTCCAACCACGAATCACCATTTGCATTATTTTTCTTCCTTCAAGTTTATTGCGAGTAAATAAATTTGTTTTCCATTATCATCCCTTCCCCTTCATTTCCTGCAAATTTCACCCCCCACATAAGTCAATTTCGAAATAATTTTCTCAGTCCCATCTACCACTCATTTCTCTCGTACAAAACAAACTCCGGCTGTACGGCGCGGCGGGGAGGCGGTGGCGTGGCATGGCGTAGAGGCGGGCGCCCTTCATCTTGCTGTGTAAATAAATATTGTAGAGTCGGGAAAAGTTTAAAACTAGAAAACCAAACACAAGAGGTACGGTTCGCCAATCGCGGAAGCGATAGACCAGAAAAAATACGCGAAAATGTGAGTTTCGCTTCACATTCTTTTTATAATCTTATATTAATTAGAGATTTAGTCCTTCCTGCCCCTTCAGTCTCAAATAATGGACTTCGGGAAAAGTTTTGAAATTAAATTGTATATAAATAAGCGTGAAGAGTGTAGCGGTGGTCACAACCCATTTTTTTATATAATTTCATCGGAAACACGTGTGAATAAAGAAATCAGAGAGATTTCTTCTTCTTGCTTTTCATAGATCCGAAGATCTCTTTCTACCGCTATTCTGTCTCCTGCGATGTGGACTGCCAGCTGTCTCGCCATCTCTTTGGAGGACTTCCTGGTGGTCCTCTTCCAGCTGGGTTCTCCTGGAGAGCGATACGTGGGAGTCTATTTTCATCCATTCTGTTTACATGTGAGCTCCAATATCGCCTCTGCTGTCTTCCCCATCTGACGATGTTCCGTACTACATTTTTTCTTATTTCGAATTCGGTCTCTTAGTGTGTTTCTGGTTATACATCTTATTGTCCTCATATCTGATTTTGTTCTCGTTGTGTCTGCTCTGGTCCCTAATCCGTAGGTGGCAATGGGTCTTACACATGTTTTATATATCCGGGCTTTCGATATTCATGTGCTTATTTCTCCATATACTTTCCTTTAGGCATCCAGATATTGTAGCTGCTTTATTTGAAGCTGCATACATGGATTTACTCAGAATTCGGAGTAGAACATTTTATGTGAGTTTTGTGTGTGTGTATGTGGGTGTGTGTGTGTGTGTGTGTGTGTGTGTGTGTGTGTGTGTGTGTGTGTGTGTGTGTGTGTGTGTATGTGTGTGTGTGTGTGTGTGTGTGTGTCTGTGAGTCTGTGTGTCTGTGTGTGTGTATGTGTGTCCGTCCCCCCCTTATAACTTTTGATCCGCTCAATTTACAGAGTGTGTGTGTGTCAGTGTGTCCCTTATAACTTTTTAACTTTTGATCCGCTCAATTTACAGAGCCCAAAATTTCAGAATATATAAATAGTAATAGGCCTACAAAAATTTTATCCTCACAATTCCGAATTTTTCTTTCAGTCAGGGGTTATCAACTTTTGAATTTTTACTTTATTTTTCCATATATCTCAGAATCCATAAAAGCTAGAACGCTGAAAATTGGTAAAAACATAGAAAATTGCAAAATCTCAAATTGGAATTTTAAAAAAAATCCAGAGTTTCTCAAACATTTTTTATTAAGAAAAATATTTTTTTATGATAAATTTATGAGTTTTTTTTTATGATAAACTGCCTACATTTCCATTTTTTTTAAAAAATCCAAAAAATCCGGAACATCCCAAGTAAATAATTTAATTTTCTATAAAAAATACTTGCGTTGTATTAGCACATCTCAATTTTTTTTTAACAATTTTTATAAAAATTTAATTTAGTGACGACATTGCTTCATACAATTTGTTTGGCAGTCGCCTACACACAATATCTAATAATACTTAATACTTTGATTCTAATCTCCAAACATACATACATACCATCATGTTGTTTTCATATTCTGGGTTGGATCAAAGGACTGGCCTCCATACTATCCTATCTTGACATACATACCTAGGTACATGTGTTGTATAGAAAACAAAATATCTTAAAATATTAAATAATTTGTATTTATAGTTTGGTACTTATTCTTCAACTATACATACTGATACTATCGCTATCGACAGATGGATCTCATGTGTTACATGCAACTAGTTCGTATAGCTTCTCGGGCTACTAACAGGTAGGTACTTTGTCAAATATTAATTAACTTGATAAAGTACCTACCTTGACAACTGTGTCTCCACCAAAAGTCGAACCTTGGACCTACTGAGCCACGAAGCCGACGATTTGTTATTTTTTTGTGATTTTAAAATTATGGTATGGCTAGTAGGGGCACATTTTATCTAGGCGCTGGGCCACAAAAAAAACATCGGATACGGTCCTGGCAGTCAGGATCGAATTACAATAATTACGATCAAAATTGATGACATTTAAACTTTGATCGTTCAAATAAATTAGGCTAATTGACTGGCAGACATATTGCTTCCGCCATTTTCATTTTGATTATTATTAATTATTATATAATATGTACTGACATCGTTGTCATACAGTTCCGCAAATAAACTTTAATTTAAAACAGAATTTGTGATGTCGATAAAAAAAATATTGCCGTTGAACTTTGACAAAAATAAAACATACAAAAGAGGCCGAAACAGTTGGCCTTTGTAGCTCTGTTAATGAGATATCTGTCTCCAGGGGGACAATAAGTCTGGTCCAACCGGCGAAATCAAAACCCTCACGATAACCCATATCATGGATATATGTAATTATCGTATGGAGTTCTATGACATCTAAAGATATTATAGAACTCCATATAATAATTATATCCATGATATGGGTAATCGTGTGGGTTTTGATTTTGCCGATTGAACCAGACTTTCCCCCCCTGATCTATAAGATACCGGGTTCGACTCCCGGCGGCATTGTTGTGTCACGACATATGCCACAATGTGGGGTGAACAGCGCCAGGTGTTCGGATGTGCACTGTCTTATAAAACGGAGCACAACACGTGCGTGTAAACCCACACACCAGTCTCGTTAAATATGTATTAAGACTGATATTATCATTTTATGATGTAAAATGAAATTACACAAAATGTGGCTGAGTTATTGCCCGTAGGCAATTTCTACCAGTCAACCAGACTAGTTAATACAATTGCAGCGACAAGCTATTGATAAAAAAATCATCGACAAATTAAATGCAAGATCACATGTTTCCAAATTAATTATTTTATTTATTTATTTAGTTTTATCAGTTGTTTTATTTTTTATTTGCGACCAACACCCGCTTCACTGGGAACATACCCGTATCGGAGCGAGTATCAAAATATCTTATATAAAACTTTTTTTTTTAACTTCTTATGTACCTATTGACTTATGTAACTTCTAAAACTTATTTATTTTGCTTATCTTATGTAAATATGTTTTTCTTCTTCTTCTTTTTTTTACTATACCTTTGTAACCTAATTTTCTCTTATTTATGTAACTATTTACTTGTGTAACCTACGTGTGTGATTGAATATGAGCTCATGTAATTTTGTGTGCATCCATGATTGGATGTCCAGCAATCTAATAATAACCAATAATATTTTCTTTTTATGAAAATTTTAAGCTGGATGTCTGTCCAGCTTACAATGTACCCTTTTTAATAAATATCTACATAAATAAAATGTCATTTTGTAATCAGGTTGTCACATCACAATTGTACCCTAAAAATAACTTATTGTTAAGTAAATCCTAATAAATTTCAAGTTGCAAATCAACTGCAATAAAACAATAAACACAACACTTGTCACTATGGCCCGGTATTACAGTCGGCCCTCAACTCATTGAGTTTGTTAGATTAATGTTAAGGGGAGATTGAATCCATTTCCGTATTACAGTGCAATATGTCATGTCAGTTACTAAATCTTCAATTATAGAAATATTTTACTTTTTTCTGTGGTTATTATCTGTCAAATTTTAAATAACCTCAAATAATACGAACTACAAAACGGGACGCTACCACTTGAAATACTATTGTTTTATTATCCAACATGGTAAATTTAATTTTTTTCACCAAAATAATGCTTTTAAATGCCCATATTCGTTTCAATATGGCTGTCAGTTTGTTTTGTTGTGTGGCGCCACCGTCGATACAACTAACGCCTCTAGTGAACGAACACTGAACATTTAAACTGAAACTACACGCGTTGCCTACCAAATGACAGTTGACTCACCGTTAAGTACCTTCATCCGCCAGAAACGTTGAGTTAAATATTTGTCATTTTAGTGACGTATTTGAGGGAAGATTAGGCCTAAACGGACACTGTAATACGCTATATTTTTGTAAAACTTGAGTTTAGCTCTTAAACTGAGACTGTAATACCGGCCCTATGTCACTGGCATGTCCATAGATAAAGGCTACAAGTGGCGGTAACATGATAAAACAAAAAAATATATACAGATTGGCATCACTTCTTATGATAGGGTTCCGTTAGTTTTACAGCTAGCGGGACCCTCTAGAAAGATCCATTTTTTTCGGTAAATAAAACTTGAACACTACACTTTTTGATGTTCCTTATTTCAGTTGGCAGCATGTTGAATAGTCTAGGTGCCAAGTACAGGTGACATTTTTATCCATTATGTTGATGACTTTCTGGGAATAAATTCAAAGTTTTCTGAATGTGGCAAAGAATACGGAAATAGGCTTAGGAAGGCGAAGAAATTGCGCTTTGCTTGCGGAAATAGGCAAGTCCCCCAAGACCAAGAAAAAAACTGCAAGATTTTTGCTCATCACTTTCAATAATTGATAACTTTTCCAAGAAATTCCAATATTTGCGTATATGCAACTATAAAAATACTCGACCATCCACCTAATAAACGGATTGACATACACATATTACGAACCAATATTAAAACGAGTGGGTTGTGGCCAACGCTATACTCCTCACTAACGAGTCATTCTATAAAGTATTCAAATTTTGTATGGAATATATTCAGCATTTTCATGAAATGCGTTTGTTTAATTATTTTTTATTTAAATATTTTATTACGAAAACTTGATAAATTTTCAATACAATTTTATGAAAGTGATGTCCCTTTTTACCAATTTGAAAATAAAAATTCATTTTTTAAGTTTCCTGTGCTTGGGGTCACTTTGAAATATTTGACAGTAAAAAAAAATGAGAAGCACTATTCAGATACCTTCAAAATCTAATGGGATCTAAGTGAGTATCAGATATACAAATTTGCAAAGTTTGAAAAGAATCGAATGAGTACTTTAGTCTATAATCGATAAAGTAAAATATACACGCCGTACATAACACACAGCACACATAGCACACACACACAGATACATTGTGATGAAACTTTCAGAATACAATCTCAGCATGATACTAGTTGATAATCTGCAATAAAAAAATACCCTTAAAAATTGCGAAATCATAACTCCCCACTATATCCCCTTGGGTTAGTGAGGAGTAAAAAAATGGTTCTTGGCACATACGCGTTAAGTTTTCCAGTTAAGGTCTTTCGTGAACACATATCGTCTTACTTATAAACGTAAACTATCTATAGTACCTGGTAATAGAGCGTGATTAACGAAAAAGTTTACTTATAAACCGTGACTATCTTAATTACACCTTTATTTAGTAGACGTCAAGTAAGGACGTGTCGTTTAACGCTTGATTAACGCGTCATATCAACTATTTCAAAATGGCGGATCTTTCACATATGATCTGACGCATATTTGAGATTGACAGAAAAATTGAATCCTTATAACGTTTTTCCTTGTTTTTCTTCAACGCAATCGTGTTTAAATTGACTCAACACGGCACAACGCGGTGATTGTTTTCATTTTTCGATGTCAGTAATCCATAAATTGCATCCATTTATCTATTTTTTGACATCTGTGAAGCCAATGCGGCCATATGAAAAAAATAAATGAGGGTGTTCGTCAACAATTCGGTGAACTAGATAGTCACATCTTAGTATACGTTTATAAGTAACATTTTTTAATACCAATCTTAACTGTTTTAGTCGTGCCTATCTAGTTACACGTTTAGTAAGATTTTAACGAAATCTAATAAGTAAGACCGTTCATATTTTTCAATCGTCTGTTGTTCCGGCTTGCGAGAACGTCTTTAAAATAATAATAGGAACATAATAATGGCTATAAAAGTCGTTACTCCTCCAATATAACCGCGGAAAACTCAATATTACCGTGTCTTGTAACCGGAATGACACCAGCCGACCAACACTTGGCGTAGTTAAAGGTCTTAATTGAAAATAAACCAGCGGCATACCCAAAGGACATGGCTTGATTCGGAGCGGAGCCTAAAAAGTGCCCACTAAAGTATAACAGAATCTTTTGTTCAAACGTCAGAATTAACAGAATTTCGCAGTCTCCTACCCCACTCCATAGGAAACGAGCATGTAGCTCTTTTCATCTCATTTTATACCACTACCCTTAAGAGTCCAACCTCAAACGTGGAGACCCAGTCATGACGAGGGTCTCTCGTCCCTACAGTGCTCGGTAACAGGCGACTATACATCGAGCCTTCACCACGCATTGAGAGTTCTTTCATTTCTTTGATTTTTACGCAAAAAAGAACGTCACAAAAACTATTGTTTGCCGTTCTGAGAAAGAAGGAGTCACTTCAGAAACGATCAGAGTGGAATCACTAATCTAAGCCGGTTACTCGCAGCAAAAAATATTTTTAACTAATAAACTTATATTATTTAATGACAATTATATTATAGGAGAACAGGGAATTCAAGGCACTTACATAGCTTACGACCTGTCATTGGTTTGTTTATATGATCACTTTAAGCGCTTGAGCAACGTTTTATTGAGTTCTCTCAATTCTTTATGACTATATATGTGAATTCTCAATATATGAGTGCTTGAAAATAAGCTGATAACAACGATGCCATCTATGGAAGTGACGAGCAAACTGTTTTTTTAACGCCATCTATTGGAAATTGGTTCATAAACCAACGGTCTTTACATGTATTAAATCATTAAAAAAACAATTATCATCAATATTATAATGAATACTTTATGAACCAAATTGTATAATTTTTTTTTCTATATTAATATGACAACTCACCCTTTCCTCCTCTCCTACCTTTCTTCATGTCCCACCCTCGCTTCATAAAATACACACACACACACACACACACACACACACACACACACACACACACACACACACATACACACACATCACAATTGTACACTTTCACCACACTTTTGTCTTTGACTTTTTACTGAATTGTCTTTATTATGTATATTAATCTGTGGAACAATGTAATTGGCTTACTTTCCTGATTATTATTTTTTTTATTAATGTAAAATATGTAACAGCTGTTTTGTTTCCCAAAATAAAATAAATAAATAAGTAAAATAAATGCAATCATAAAATATTCGATTCAAGTAAATGAATTATTATTGTAAATTCAAGTAACTTCAAATCGGAGGTGTAAGATCTTGTCCAGATAAGACGTTTTGCGCGCGAGTCTACTCGCGCGCAAACACTCGCGTAGACACTCGTGCGTTCCCGAGATACTAGAGCTACATACATATGTACATCCCATCCAGATCCTGCCGCGCGTTTCCTCACTCGCGCGTAAAACGCGTGCATGAGAGCCACTCTCGACTCGCCCGTTTACGCGCGAACGCCGCGCGAGTCAAGTTAAAGGGCGCCATTGGTCGTATTCGGTTTGAAATGGAGCGTGATAACTTCGATACCGAACTTTTTATTAACGAAGTTGAAAAAAAGAGTAGCCATATGGGATATGGAATCAACATACTATTCCAATAGATTAATAAAACGTAGGAACTGGGAAGAATTAGTCGAAATTTTTTGTGAAGCTGGTGATTCCGAAGAAAAAAAACTTTAGGTACGTAAGTAAAGAATAGTTAATTTAATAATATTATTTATTAGACTACATACATAGTGTAGTGAATACATTTCCAATTATTTTGTGTTAGTCTTGAGTCTATTATAAATATAGTAAATAATATGAAATATAAAATACCATCACAATAGGTAGGTACTAAATAAATCAAATATATCATTTTATCTTGCCAAGGGAGTTTGCCTTCGTAAACAAAATAATTTAATCCCTCCCAGCGTAGAAATCGCGTAAAACGCGGTATCTGGACGCAGTATAAATTGAAGCACGCGAGTGGGCTCGCGCGCAAAACGCCTTATCTGGACAGGCTCTAAGTGTTAACTACAACAAAAATGTAATGATCTAAACGCTATTTCAAAATCTGAAATAAATAAAATATATTCATGTGTACGTGATCAAATATCTGTAATGAAAAAGAGGATGACACAACTTGAGTCGAGCACTTTAAGCTGATAAGGGTGTAATTAAAAAATAAATGGACGGCGTACCCCAGGGATTGGTTCCGCGTACCTTTTCCGGAAATTGAAAAACCTGGTGAGATTTTAATTTATCTAGAAGCTATGCAATGTACAATAACGTGCAACGAGATGGATAACTTGATAGTAGAAGTGTTTTTTTTACGCCATCAACAAAGAGAGATGGCAGAGCAAGCATAGCGCTAACTTAGTATTCCATCGATGGCTAGTTCGAACCCCGACCCCAACTGCAACGATAATTTTTTCACTCGCCTATAATCCAAGTAATGCTTAATTTAGGAATTGTATTTATTTATTTATTTAAATATAATAATTAAACAGCAAATTATAATTCTCGGCTGATAGGCAATACCATCAGTTGCAGGATGAAAAATACAACATCACAATATATTGTAATAGATAAAGTTTCATCCTGCAGCCGAGGTAAACATAATATTACTTGAAAATATTAAATTACATTAAAAAAGTTCATATTCACAAACAAATCACATAACACTAAGAACATTTCTCGATGATGATGAAATTTTGATGTACTTTTCATTCTTTAAAACATCTTAATTAGTTAGTTTAGTTAGTCTTTAGTGATAATAGCGATTGAATGTAAATTGGTTGCAGGAATAATTTTATCAACACCTTTACCATTTGAGGTTTGGGAAAATTTGATTATGTATTCGCATTTGATCACATTTTTCAAATTAATTAGATTTCTCAACATATCATTTAAGTAATTGTATGATATATACTTACTATTTTTAATACTACTTATTATTATCCAACTGGATTGGCCATAACATGAGGCACCCGGGTCTGCTCATAACCATCGCGGAGGGAATGGTAGAGGGCAGCAACTATAGAGGCCGACCAAGAAAGAGCTACATGGACCAGGTGATCGACGACATGTGCTGTAATAGCTATATGGAGATGAAGAGGCTGGCAGAGGACAAGAGAGGCAGCAATAGTTGTTACAAACCAATCCTAGTATTGAAACTGATAAGATTATTATTATTTGTGTTAGAAATTTTCGCGTTAAATGTCACTTTGTCAGCTCATACGACATTTGTAAAATGATATGTGCGTTTTCTAAGTTCTAGGCAAATTATGTGTAAAAGAAGATACAAATAAATAAAAAAAAAAATTATCTCGTGGCGGAATCGTAGGTAAGATCGGTCATTTGTTTTTTCCACGGTTGATATTTTGTTTGTGTCTGAGATAGCTGCGGGTTTGCGAAGATCTTCATATTTGAAATGAGATTAGTTTGGCAAATTTAAACACCCGTGGCATCCGCCCAAGGCACGGGGGGTTGCGGAAGTATAAATTAACACTCAACTTCCGGCTCTATCCGTTTCCCTTCCGTACTTTCTCTCCGGAATTATAATATAATTATATAGTTTCCTTTGGTGTCATCTGCGCATCGCTAAAACATGATCAAATAGAATATTACAAGTCGTGGTTGTTTGCAATAATTGCAACTGTAAGTTTATTTATTTATTTATTTATTATTGACAATAAAATGAGGAAGATACAATTACACACTAGAGCTAGAAATTAAGTGCGTGTGTACATATGAGTGTTTGTGTGTGTATGTGTATTATTATTTCCTATTTATTGATAAATCTTGTAATTGATAGGATACAATGAACACCTCACTAGGAAGTCCTGTGCCGAGGTGATCATTTGAACATCTGTGTGACATAAATAATACATTATGTGTATAGTTATTGTATTAAATTATACATCAAATAATAATATTTAAGAAAATATGTGAAGTTTAATTATATTTCATCATCATCATCAGTGGCTCCACAGCCCAGGATGGGCCTTGGCCTCCTCAAGGAATCGTCTCCATTGCACCCTATCCATGGCCTTTTCTCTCCAATTCCGCACACCGGCTATTTGAAGGTCCCTCTCAATTATATTTGATTGGGTGTAATTATATTATTGATTTGTTCTGAACCGGTGTTGTATATCCATGCTGTTATGTGTTTTTTGTATTTTTGTGACTATGTGTTTTGTGGTAGCAGTTTTAGTGAGGTTGGTAGGCAATTATGTAGTTTGATAACATAGTATTTAAAGTGTCTTTGTCCATGAGTACTTTGTAACTTCGGGATATTTATTGTGTTGGTGATAGAGGATCTTGTTGTTCTTGGAGGATCTTGTTCTACCAATTATTTAATAAAATCATAACTAACGGAAGGAAGGAAGGAAGGACAGAAGTAAGTAAGCAGGACGTAATTAAGTACGTAAATTATAAAGAATGTGTGTGGGCATACACGCATGTGTAATGCTTTATTTTATTAGGTTATGCGTATCCGCAAACCTGTCGCTGGTTAAACTACATGGTGAGGTATAACGAGGTTTATTTTATTTATATGTAGATGATTTTCAATTTTATTCCTATAACCATTAATGCATAAATAAGTAAATCATTAAACAAACAAGTAAATACATAAATAAACAAGCAATTAAATCTACAAATAAAATATATTAAATAAATAAATAAATATTTTTTCCTTGGGTTATATCTATTGTATCCCGACAATTGATCCGATAGTTCATTCCGTTAGAACGTTCGAAACTTCAGCCACATATAACATAAGTAGTAATTTTCATTTGTTCGTTTATTTATTTAATCGCCTTCAACAAAAGATAAACAATTTTTGAATCCCCTAACATTTCCATCAAAATTAGGAAAAACTTGATCAAGACTCTTGTCTGAAGTGTACTGCTATATGGCTGTGAAACATGGACCATCAGCCAACGCGAAACGGGACGTCTGTCTGCGTTTGAGATGTGGTGCTACAGACGCATGGCTAAAGTTCACTGGTCAGAACACATCAGCAACGACGAGGTACTAAGTAGGGTAGGAGAGACAAGGCAACTTATGAAAAGAATTGCCCAACAGAGAACAACTTGGATAGGCCACAACATCCGGCACCCAGGCCTGCTTTTTACCATCGTCGAAGGAATGATTGATGGGGGTATCTGTAGAGGTCGCCCCAGAAACAACTATATAGACCAGATAATTGGTGACGTGCGCTGTAGCAGTTACAAAGAGATGAAGAGACTGGCGGACAATAGAGATAAGTGGAAAGATCGAAAAATCGTCCTTTGAACAGTTGTGTTTCGAAGAATTTTCACGTTACCGCTACAGACATGGCGTGATGGTAAGTGTGTTCAACAAATATTTCTCACAAGTAGCGTATATGCAAACATTGGATTTTTACCTATCAATGACAATGACATTAATGACAATTTTTTAACATCTTAATAGAGACGAAGCTGGAATATTATAGAAGAACCAGGAATTCGAGGCACCAACAGGGATTACGACTTGTCATCGGCTCGTTTACGTGATGATGTCATTATTAAAATGTATAGAAATTACATCATCGAAGGAATGATTGATGGGAGTAACTGTAGAGGTCGCCCCAGAAACAACTATATAGACCAGATAATCGGTAACGTGCGCTGTAGCAGTAGTTACAAAGAGATGAAGAGACTGGCGGACGATAGAGTTAAGTGGAAAGATCGAGTGTTTGGTGCAGACCAATCTTAGGATTGTGACCCAGAAGAGAAGAAAGCACCTATCACTGGATATACCTCAACGAGGGATATCCAGTGATAGGTGTGCGGATGTGCGTTTCATTAAGAGGACAAATAACGCTAAACCTAGTGCCTCAAAACATGACAATATTAAAACCGCCTAATGCATTATGGAGTTACGTGTTAGTAAGGGTAACTATCACGTGCGGTAAAAATGGTTTGTATGTGGTTCGAAATATCGGAAACCCCAAATTTTTTGTTTTATTTTGCATTTTAAGAACAAACCTGACTTGGACCGATACAAAAATATCGGTCATTCACTTCGATTTAATGAACTCTTTAAGCACATAATAGATTTATTTCTCTTTGAAGAAAAATGGTGAAAAAAAGGTAAAATAAAATAAAAAATAAAAAAAAATATTTAAATAATTATCCAACTGTTGATTTGTTCAAGAGAACATTGTTCTCTCAACATATCGACAATGTTTCAAGCCAGGATACGCGAGATTTGTATGCAGGGTCTACTTTTATTCACGGCAAATTTGAAGTAAAAAAACACCAACTTACAGGCTTCGCAGCATATATGTTTCACATACCGATTTACTCAGAATTCGGAGTAGAACATTTCGTGTGTCTGTGTGTATGTGTCCCCCCCCTTATAACTTTTGATCCGCTCAATTTACAGAGCCCAAAATTTCAGAGTATATAGATAGTTTAGGCCTACAAAACTTTCGTACTCAATATTTTGAATTATTGTTTCAGTCAGGGGTTATCAACTTTTGAATTTTTCTTTATTTTTCCATATATATCAGAAACCATTAAAGCTAGAACGCTGAAAATTGGTATGAATATAGACAAATACAAAATCACAAATTTGATTTTTCAAAAATATTCTAGAGTTTCTCAAACATTTTTTATTAAAAAAATATTTTTACTACGACAAATTTATGTGTTTAACTGCCTATATTTCCAAAGTTTTTAAACATTTCGAAAAAAGCCGAAACACCTCAACTAGATAATTTAATTTTCTATAAAAAATATCAGCATTGTAGTATTACATCTTAATTTTTATTTAACAATTTTTATAAAAATTGAATAAGTGACGACATCGCTTCATACAATTTGTATGGCAGTGGGCCTATACATTATATGTATCTAAGAAGACTTAATAGTTTGATACTTAATCTCCAAACATCCATACATACCATCATCCTGTTTTCATATTCTGGGTAGGAAAAAGATAATGACCTCCATACTATCCTATCCTGACATACATACATACATGTTTTATATACAAAACAAAATATCTTAAAATATTTATTAATTTGTGTTTATAGTTTGGTAAGTTTTCTTCAATACATACTATCGCCATCGACTGTTGGATATCATGTGTTACATGCAACTAATTATAGATTCTTAGAGAATTATAATAGTCTTTTTATGAAGAGTTGAATCGATTGAGACGTCGTAATATCATCACTTAAGGTTTTCCATAGTACTTGGTGATGATTAACGTGATAATTAAAGGCATTGAAAGAATACTTGTAACCATATAAGTATTTTATTTTTTTCTCAATGTTTACCACCGATCTCAAAATCCTCCACCCCCTCGGAGACGACCCGTTTTCTTCCCACATCATTTCTTTATCCTAACCTTTCCAAGTCTACATAATACTCCCATCCTCCCTTCATTTTCTCACACTTGTTGATATTCTATCTACCCGCGGCTGCTAAACTCCCTCAACCACCGGTAAACAGCTCAAAAGACATTTTTATTGCTCAACTTTTATTCAACCTTATATATCGCGAAACGACATAAGTCTGAATATAGCGCCTAATGGATCGGTTTTTATGTTTGAATACAAAGTTTCGATTACTCGTTCGTTGGCGAAATACGAGAACTTTGCATACACGGGATAAATACCTACCATAACGATTTTTTTTAACAAACTTGTTTTCGAAAATAATCCATCTTCACTGTAAAACTTTAATGTTTACAAGTACTGTCCCTCGCCAATCGCAATAATTTTTATATCAATAGATAGATAAACGCGTATTTACTATGGGAAAATAAATTTTATTTGGCAGTCATGCTTTAAAAAATTATAAAAATTAAATAAAATTGCGAGAAATGTATAAAGAAATCCATAATAAAAATGGTTGGATTCCTGACTCTACTCAAGTTTCCGAAATTCACCACCAGACTTGAACACTAGCGTAATACATTTATATTACAACATAATATTCGAACTATACTCACATTTTCATTTCTTGAAAAATTTATGACTCATTTTGATAATTAATGCAACTCGCCGACGCGAGTCGCAATTATAACTACATACAAACTTAACCAACCTATTCTTACCTATATTTTGGTTTGAATAGTTTGGTTAGGTTAGTATGTAGTTATCATTGCGACTCGCGTGAGCGAATTGCATCATATACTGTATAATAATATTTATACTGTATAATAATATTTATACCACGGGTGTGAAAGTGGCAAATTGCGATTTCATCATTGTTTTAAATTTACCGGCTAGACGTTTGGAGACAGAATTGCCACCTAACGGTGAGTTTCGGAAATTCAAATTGTGTTAGAAAACTAACAAATTTTAATGGATTCCTCCATACATTTTTCGTAAATTTATTTTGTTTTTTTTATTTTTTTGAAGCCTCACCGCCAAAAGTTTTTATTTTTCCCGTAATATATGCGCGTTTATCTATCTATTGATATATAAATTATTGCGATCGGCCAGGGGCAGTTCTTGTAAACATTTACCAAATTGAGATCTGATATTTCACCTGTGAAAATACACTTCACTTACTTGAGGAGTATCTTTGTGTCTTCGCAGGAACAGCTCATACTTCCAATGTCCTTGCTCAGAGGATCCTGTCACGTTAGTCTCATATAACAGGATCACGTGTATGGAGTGTTTGTTCACAAATTATAGTCACAAATTACATCAAAAAACGTGTATTAGTAAGTTTTGTAAACAACGAAACGCGGAAGATTTATTCTGTTATTCTGTATCGGCTAAGCGAGAGATGTCTTCATACACTATATAACGTGATTTAAAAATAACTAAATAACGTGATTTAAAAATAACTAAATAACGTGTTTTAAAAATATTTACACAGCACTAAAAATACGTGTTACCCTGTTTATTTGTGAGTTTCGAGAAAAAAAAAACGTGGGATATCAGTTACACCGGCGGAGTTCAAAAGTTTGACAGCCAACTAGGCCAGCGATCTGAAGTTAGCATCACAAGTCGATCCGAAAAACTGCGTATATCTGCCCTCTTTGCGTGTTCGGACGTCAAAACAAATAACAAATAAGTGACCACCCCTTCCACAGATGGCAGACCTAGATTATTTAGTCGACTTGTAAATTATATAAAATAATATAGAAAAAAAAAATTTAATGCCGTAACAAGGCTTTTGAAAAGTTTATGGTCAGGGATCAATAGATGAATAGTGATGGTTGACTTCGTCGACACAACAAAGAGCTATATGATATATTGGTGGTTATTCTGAAATGACTACCATTGTATCGACATGAATCTAATCACAATAGTTGTTTTTGTTTGTCAAATCAATCGTCACGCAATAGTACACGTTTTGGAAATTCTGAACATGCAATTGCCTTGTCCATGGTCAAAAACAATCGTAACTAACTTCAGACCACAGATTATGTCTTCAGACACTTCTATTTTATCTGTGCTTCACACTTCAAAACATTCGAACACATGCGAATACCGTTGTTTACGCGCTTCAATCTTTACTATTTTATATAAATATCTACCATCTACTCATTTATAATGTCTAAAATGTCATTAATAATGTCTAAATGTGATAATGTAACTTATTTCTGTTATGCGACGGCTCACTGAAGGTTGTGACATTGATACGTTTATGTCTTGAGCCACTGCCTTTTGTTAAGATCCTTGGCCGTAGAAATTCAAAGTTGTGAGAACCTTTATTTCGACTGGTATAGCTCTTTTTGTATTTCCACAGACATGAGGTTTAATGATGTTGATTAAAAATCTCGCCATATTTCGGTCAACTCTGTATTACTTCAATAAATCTAATTTCAGGAATATCAAATGGGTTTGTCACGTCTCTCAAATTCCTTCTATAAATACCTACTATATGCATACCTAGGACAAAACCATAAAACAAAATTAAAACATCGATTCTTCATTTTTAAAAGTTTTACAAATGTGCTGTTAATGAATAAAAATCCTACTTCCAATCTATCATTTTCCTCTAAATATTCAACTAAAGCCAAAGCTGCATTTTCTTGTGCCATTTTAAGCGAATATCTAAATATTTGTCGAAGAAAAAGTCAAACCGAGTCAATCTGTAATCTAAACAACAGGCTTTGACCGCTTGTTTCAATATCAACAGTTGTTCAGTCAACAATTCCAACAGATGTGCGTTCAGAATAACCCACTGTCAAAAAAGACGATAGCCGCCATTTTTGTATTGTGATAATCCCAGATGTCAATCGGTTTTGTCGTTTCAGAATAACCACCATTATATGAAGAACCAGATGTGATCAGTTCTATCAAGGTGGAACGCCGGAGATGGGCTCTACACATTCTCAGGCGACAATCCAGTAAAACGTCTCATACTTATTCGATTCTATAACTTTTTCAGAGCGTTCCGGCTAAAATAGATGTGTTTCTATTCCACTTAGGCTATTTTTCTCGAACAAAAGTACCTATCAATAAAATAATCTAAAATCTACAATTTTAGAACGTTCGTAATAGTTCCAATAGTTACTGAATAGAGGGTAGTATTGTTAAAATACTTTGATTTCATAAAATTGTGCAATTCTTTGGTTGTTTCATTGGAATCTAATGCCGTCAAACGACATAATTTTGAATAATTTTATGAAATCAAAGTATTTTAACTATACTTTTACTGATACTTTTGTTGAAACAACCCAACCTTAAGGTCGTATTACGTGAGTTATTTAAGGATTATGTAAGAAAACGTTGAGGTCCAGTAAGCAGTATTCTCGCAGTACGGGACCTTTTTCTTACATTTTTCTCAAACAACTCTTGTAATTCGACCATTAGTCCAAGTTGATATTCTATAACGCTGAAATAGGAACGTTCTTACTCCAAGTAAGTCACGCATTATTTCAATTCCCCATTCTATAACCACATTTTAATCGAATCAACTGTCAAAACGTTCCAAATTTTAGTTCACACCTAATTGGAAGCGTAAGTAACTACTAATTTATTTTCACAGCAGATCGGGATGTTTTAGTTTATTCGAAAACATCAGTTGTGTACGGTACAAATAAAAATGGATAATTTACACGTATTGCGTTATGTTGAAAATAAAAACCAAAGAATATTATTTGTGCAGATCAATTGAAATTTTAGGTTAGGCAACATGACATAAATAAACATAACCGAACAGTGCGCAGTACGCATGCGTAGTCTGCACCACAGACAATTTGAGTTCAAATTATTACTTACGTTGTAGTTTTTAGTTTTAGGAACAACATCAGGTACAGAAAACGAAATCAAGTTTATATTTTAGATCGTTCCTATTTTAATTCAAAAAGTTACTGAATAGCACACCACATGGACAAAAAAAACTAGGAAAGCCCAAACTGCAATGGATGGGCTCTGTCAGCGCTGACGTATCGATTCTGCAAATCAGAAACTGGAAAACAGAGGTTACAGAAAGGCAGGAGTGGAAGAGCCCGTCCGATGATGATTGTTCGGTAAAAATGGCAACACTCCCAACCTTTTCCTCTCCCAAAAATATTTCTCTCTACATACAATCGTCTACAACTCTTCGTCGTCGTACGTCACTGACAGTTGATGTAGTAAAATAGTTTCGATACGCTCGAAATATACATATTTCATGTCCTTTCGTGTTGATCAACTAAAAACTACGCGCCGTGCGCCCTTTTAATATACCCAAACCGTGTTTAGAAGTGTTGTGTCTTTCACCAATATTTTGTGTTGTGATACAAGAGTTATAGTGAGTGCCTTCCATGAAGACCTCCCAGACGAAGGAAGAAATTCGTCACCAGGTAGATGCTATATTCCATTCTCTCTGTATCCAAAAATGATGATGATGTTCTTTTTTTATCAAATTATTCGGACAAATCGAGATAATCGACGGCCATTTTATTGTTAGCAGACCGACACAGAAAATATCATGTTAATAAAATAAGTCGAGTAAGATTTGTATCAATCCTATTAACTCGCTCTGAATCACGCAACACCATATTTCACTAGTTAATTTGGACTCGAATAAATTACAACAGGAAGAATAACACAATACAAATGGAATAACAGCCACACTGACGTTCATTCATTTCGTGGATTTGCGCGAGGAAATGACCGCGCGAAAGAAAATTATTATTAAGATTATTTATTTATTTGTTTGTCCATACGGCTAGAAGCCTTTCTAAAAACTTATTGGATTAAAAATAAGGTTAGGTTAATTTATGTTAGGTTGTATTTGCTTGGGTTCGGTTGGGTTAGGTAAGGTTAGGTGAAGATATGGGGCCTAGAATGAACGAATTATAATATAACTTGTCACAAAATGTATGTATAATTCAATTTAATGTAATAGGCGATATCAATTACAAACAAACTTTACTGTATATTTACAAATTAAACAGCTGTTGTATTAGCAAATTAAATATTTACTTGTTACCAGAACATACATACCTATAAATTTTCACTCACTCCCTAAACAAAATAAATAGATTTTCTTTGTGAACGAAATCGGTCGAGGCAGGATATGAACTTAAAAAGCACCCAACTTGTTTTATTTACTTGTATTTTATATTGCTTCTCGCGTCAACACAATTTGTCACATTCTGGAGACCAACGATATCAATTGCTTTATATATTTATCATTTTATTCATAATATTATAAACAAATAAATTGCACAGTGTTGGACTTGTTGTCATTGGGCTTTTTTTCCCAACCAATCGGATTTGTCTCACAGATCCATACAAAAAACATAAATGACAAATGTCTTTACCAGGAAACGAGCCGTACTAGAGATTTGTGATATTTCGAAAATTCCTGATTGACAAAAAAAAACAGCGAAATACTGTGTCTTCACCGGGAATCACACCCGGGAGCTTTGGCTTAGGAGTCAGTTATCTAACTAACTGAGCCACAAATCCCGATAAATCATTTTTAATTTTTATTTTCTAAGAGTCGTATTAAGAAAAATGTACGGTCCCGTACTGCGAGAATACTGCTTAAGGGACCTCAACTTTTTATTACATTATTCTTAAATAACTCCAGTAATACGACCCTAAATCAATCACAACTTATGTTTATTCCCATTTTACAGAACTATATTTTGGTCTGGTAAAAACACTTCATTGTGCACTATATGCGTTTGTGGCGTTTTTTTATATTACTTTCATCCAACTAACTAGTGTTTTCAGTGCAGAAAAGCAAGATTTTCTTAAGAAATTATTATAAATAAATATTGGCAGGATGAAAGGAACAGATTGCGGAACGAACGACGCGAAAGTACGCCATTGTCACACCAAAGATTTCCTTTAGTGAAAGAATTCAATTCAGTCGTGTAGTTTAGAGATTAGTATTCGAAGTAATATTATTTATCTAGACCCCTTTAGGTCCATTTTAGGTATAACAATATATAAGTTTTATTTAAGGAAGTATAGCAACGACAAAACATAGATAATTTTGAATATCATAAATATATTTTACTTTTGGTAGACCGAAAGCAACGAATGATACTTTTAGAAATGTAGATATTTTTCCACAAATTCGATTTATCATAATCGAACATTTTCGCTGAGATGACTCGCGACTATCAAGATCTATGTATGTTAATGAGACTCTTTGTTCGGTCAAAATAACGCTACATAAACGTTATGCAAATGTGGTTTATTTAACAAATAAAAAAGACAGTATTTTACTTATACTTCATTTATTTCAATTCACAAATTGAAATACATTTTTTCACATTTATAAAGAAAACAAAACAAATAATTGACACGGTGTTTCTTTGACAAACGCTTCTCGAAAATTGAGGGGCCGCGGAGTAGGTGGACGTTCCCCGCAGTCCTTCGTTTTTAACGAAGACATCCGAAATTGTCTTCGGGGATCGTACCAACGTATTGAATATGTATGTAGTAGTACATAGTATCACATAAACTCGAAGCTTAGCGAATAATAGGAATTTGTGGTCATGATTCTCTAGCTACCTGCATGACAGGATAATGTTAAAATTAGACAGTTGGAGTCTGACCATTTCTGTAGGTACCATAAGTGGAGTACCACAAGGCTCCCATCTAGGTCCTATTATGTTTATTATTTTTAATTATGATCGTATAAGTATTATTTTAGATGTAAAATTTTAGGTGTTTGCTGATGACATCAAAATATACAAGACGATCGAGACCTTACATGATTGTACAATATTCCAAAATTTATTAGACATCTTTAAAAATGGTGTGAGGTTAATAAATTGTTTTCGAATATATCTAAATGTCAAGTTTAAAATTCCATCGTATTAATAACTTAATTAATTTTGAGTACAAAACGAGTGAGTTGTGGCCAAAGTTATACTCGTAACTACAAGTATTCAAAATTTGTATGGAAATTTTCATGGAATGGGTTTGTATACTTATTTTTGATTTAAATATTTTATCATGAAAACTTGATAGTTCTTCAATGTGCCTTTTTAATATTTTAAAAAGGCACATCCAGAAAAGTAAAATTTCAATTTTAAATTTTCCCGAGTAAATATTTACGTCACCTTGAAATATTTCTCATTTTAAAATTTGGGAAGCACTGATCAAATATTCTTCAAAATATACTGGGGTCTAAGCGAGTATTAAATATACAAATTGTTAAGAATCAAATGAGTACATTAGTGCATACTGGAGTGGCAAAGCCTAAAGTCCGGACCCGATAAGTAAGTAAGTAGGTAAGTACATTAGTCTATAATCGATAAAGTAAAATAAACAAGCCGTTCATGGTACACAGCACTCACACACAGATATATTGTGATGAAACTTTCAGAATGCAATCTCAGTTCATGCTGGAGCAAATGGACTGTATGAAGGGATTAAAAGCTGGAATTGAAGGTAAACAGTATTTCGAAACGAGCATAGATCAATGAAGGTAAATAATTGTACTTACCGCCAGCCGCGACGAACCAATATGAAGATGAATTAGAATGTTATTTGCAGCACAGGAACACAAACACTACACGTAGAAACTATAACTTGACGAAGAAAACTATGTAGAAAAATACACTAAAACGTACATAGGTAAACTGATTACATACATATATGTAGGGTAAGTGTACTGTGTCGTCTCTCGAAGTTAACTCGCTGTACTGTAGATCTATACTGTTTGTAGACAGGTAGTCTTCTTTTTGTAACATTTCTTCTCGGCTAGGCGGGTTGGCATACATTGTCTATGATAGGGATACGGATAAGGAGATGATTCAAACGTATATCCCTAACAGTTCATAACTTCCCATGATATCTCCTTGGGATAGTGAGGAGTAAAAACATGTCGAATTGATAACCACCTCCTTTTTTTAAGTCGTTTTATATCAAGCAGATCCATCATATTTTAGCTGATTGGTAACCAAAGGGGTTACCAATCAAAAGTAATTATTTAGTTTAGCTGATTAGTAACCGGATGGGTTACCAATCAAGCGTAGTTAGTAACCAGAGGGGTTTCTATTAAATATATGTGGTAACCAGATGGGTTACCAATAAAGAGAGTTTGCTATATCCAAATTAAGTGGATATGATTTGAAATAAGAACACAAGGACAATGGTTGAGAGAGAAGAAGAAAGAATGGTCAAAAGTTACAATGAGTATATTGATCACAATTAACAGTGTGCTTAAAGGTAAATTTACAATTGATAAAATAACTTACAAAGGAACTTTCTCACGATGAGTAGGTATAACGATCGAGTGTGTCGAAGTGTCCGATTATTCGTATGGTGAAGTACCATCGTGCTCGCGGGGTCGAGAGATGAAGTGTCGGCGAGACGGCGAGGTCGAGAAGCGACAAGAGGTCGCGTGGTCGTAACGGCGGCGCGTGAAGTGACGAATCGAAGTGACGGAAATACGGAAATGAAGTGACGACGTGTACAGGTGTAGACTTCCTTAAATAGTGCTGCGCCGGGGGTAGTAAGTTCAATGTCTTCGAACTTTCTAGACTTATTTCATTGAAGTGTCATACCCAGTTGAAGAATATTGTCACTAGTTTGACGTTGCGGGCGATGAACTCGGCCTAGCGACAAACAAATATACTTGCCGTCGCTAGGCGCGCGCTCGAAAGAAATTTCGAGATGTGGTCTGCCACATATTAAATAAATTACAATAAATAAAAAATAAATAATGTAGCACAGAATATTAATGTATAGACACGAAATAAAATTAAAGTAACAAGCTTATATTTCCATCGAGAAAGAAGACATTGTTTCTGAATAAAGGAGAAGAAAATCGTTTTCAATCAGCGCCAAAATTATGCACAAAAAAAATACACGTTTTGTCTTATTTCTAGATTATCTGCGATTGAATTTCCCCCGTCTACAATTCGGGGATTTGATTTTTTTTTCTGGCAATATTAAACTCTTCGGGTATTTCCCCCCAACGTTTTACGCGACATGGAAACAATTTCGCCGACGCTAATATTGTATAATGCGAATTTCACAGACACTGCTCGGGACATTATTTAAGCATAAAGATTTTACAATAAAACGATGTACCTAGGACAGGGGTGGCGAACCTTTTTGGGTCCGCGGGCCAAAGATCATCAAATATTATTTCGCGATTGTCTGGCGTGCCTAAGCAGTAAAAAAATAAACAAAATAGAAAAAAATGAGTTTTTTATCTGAATTTTATTAACAAGCTTAAAAAATAAAAAAAGATTTTCTTAAAAATAAAATCGTAATCACTAAAAGTATACATTAGTTATTTATCAATGAGACTCGATGACAATTTCTTAATATCTGGTTCATATTTCGTCACATTATGATACACATTAAGCAAAAATTCGAACAAACACAAATCACAGCTCATTTGATCGCATCATTTTTTGGTGAAAAACATTATTCCAAAGAGATATTGTTCTTTTTCACTTGTGAATATTGTACATATTATGTGATGTGGTGTATATTGTACATATACTTCACTGATACACTGACACCTGCGACGGCGATAAACAACAAATTACAATTAACATAACCTCAAATGAAAACAAACGCCAAAGGCAGTGTTGCCAATATAAAAATTGTTAGAAGTTGCCACGATAAAATAATAAACGTTTGTCGTTTATCTCGGGAAACATTTGATAATTAATAAAACGGAATAAATTAATTATTCACGGATTATTTAATAAAAACTTATTTTTTTAAACTTGAAAATTAAAAAAAAAATTAACATAGAAATCCTTCGCGTGCCATCCAAATTATCAAACGTGCCACCTCGGGCACGCGTGCCCTAGGTTTGCCACCCCTGACCTAGGACGAACTCAATTTAACAGAAGAAAAAAGAAGTTTGGATTATTCTTTATTAGCTGTTCCTCCGCTTCTAGATGTAGACGGGTCGTATACAAATTTAGTGCAGCTAATTTTGTCCCTCACGAAAAAAAACCTTTATAAACTTTTCAACATCTCAATAGAGACGAAGTTGGGATATTATAGAAGAACCAGGAACTCAAGGCACATACAGGGCTTACGACCCGTCATCGTTGGCTGGTTCTTCTATAACATTCCAACTTCTCTATATATTGAGATGTTGAACAAATTATTTTTTAATATATTTTTTTTATTAAACACGTAACTTCGTTTCTATTGAGAAGTTTGTCAAAAAAATATCATCTGACTCCCTACAGGGAAAAAAATCCAATTTTTGCGTAAATGTAATTTAAAAAAATATTCAAAACCTCATTTTTACTCCTCACTGGAGTGGTTGTCCGGTGGGGAAAGGATTTGCCGACCGAAGTCGTTTCCAGGGGGCGCTAGATTACTTGTTTGATTCATTTAATTCCTTTGTTTAAAACTATATTTTTTATTGTTCTATTTCTTCTCTTAAGGCCACATCCCCTGTTGAGTCCTCTCAGCAGCGTAGAGAAGAAGTATCGGAGTTGTAGAGCACTTACCATACGCTCTATGGAAGACCCTCAATAGACTCAGGGTTGGCGTCACCAGATGTAAAAAAAACCTGCAAAGGTGGGGGTACCTGTCTGCATCAGATGACACCCGATGCGAGTGTGGCGCAACCCAGGATGACAGCCACTTGCTGATGTGCCCACTGATAGGAGTGGTCTGTAGTCCTGGGATCTGATTATGACAAATGACAACGCGATGTCAGTCGCTACTTATTGGAGTGGTAGAGCTTAGCCGGACACGAAAAAGAAAGAAAGACTCCTCACTAACCCAAGGGGATATAGTGGGGAGTTATGATTTCGCAATTTTTAAGGCTATTTTATATTGCAAATTATCAACTAGTATCATGCTGAGATTGTATTTTTTAAGTTTCATTACAATGTATCTGTGTGTGTGTGTGTGTGTGTGTGTGTGTGTGTGTGTGCTATGTGCTATGTACGGCGTGTTCATTTTACTTTATCGATTATAGACTAAAGTACTCATTAGATTCTATTCAAATTTTTCAAATTCGTATATCTAATACTCACTTAGACCCCATTAGATTCTGAAGGATATCTGAATAGTGCTTCTCAATTCTTCTAACTGTCAAATATTTCAAAGTGACCCCAAGCTCAGGAAACTTTAAATTTGATATTTTTATTTTCAAATTGGTAAAAAGGCACACCACTTACATAAAATGGCATTGAAGAGTAATCAAGTTATCATAATAAAATATTTAAATCAAAAATAATGTAACAAACTCATTTCAAGAAAATGCTGAAAATTTTCCATACAGAATTTGAATACTTTATAGAATGACTTATTAGTGAGGAGTTTTGCGTTGGCCACAACCCGCTCGTTTTAACATAAATACAAAATAGATCACAGTAGTAAACATTAGTAATAATCTTGAATCTATTTTACCACTTTTTTAAAAGTAACAATGTGGTAATTCCTCGTAATAGAGTAGTTTTTCCTACAAACTCAATGTGTCCCAGACACCAGTGCAGTACATTCAGAATAATTTAACTTGATATTTTCTTATAAATCAATATAAATTAGAGGGTAAACTTACCATATAGACACGACAAATTCATAAATTACGTGTTTAAAAAATATTTTATTTAAAAAATAATTTGCTATATTTTTTTAAACTTTGTTGTTACTTTTAAAAAAGTGCTAAAAATAGTCGAATATTTTCATTATTGCATATGCGCAAACATTGGATTTTTTTCCCTGTCGGGAGTCAGTCTGGCGCAATTCAGGGGTGACTTCTATGCGAAAAATGCATTTGTCACCTCAGGTATAAGAATTGTTGCTCTCATTATTTACAAAAAACCAATTCTCTCAATAGATGGCGTTACAACAAAAATAAATAAAAAAAATAATAAAAATGTTGTTCATAATTTCACACATAGATGGCTGTAGTAAAAATTCCTTATTTTCAAGCGAAAAAATTTCAGTATTACAATATATAGAACTTTCAAAATTGAATTGATAGGGATCTCATTAAAAAGGCATAATTGGTGAACGTTGCGCAAGCGCATAAAGTGATCACCAAAACCAGCCGATGACAGGTCGTAAGCCCTGTAGGTGCCTTGATTTCCCGGTTCTACTACAGTAAATATTCCAACTTCGTCTCTATTGAGATAATTAAAAATCTGTTAAAAAATGCTAAAAATAGATTCAAGATTATAATTGTTTATTATAAATGTTTACTACTGCAATGTGTTTTGTATTTTTTTTTCATTTTTGTATTTTTATTTCACATTATCGGTTATGACGGCTATAGCAGTCTAAATCGAATCTCTTATTCAGGTAATGACGGCTATAGACGTCATATCTCTGGTAAGTAATATTTCTTCATCAAAGAAGAGAATGACTGAATGAATTTTTTTTTTCTGGAAAACACAATTTTCCGCAGTTTTACTTCAAACCCTCAATAACAATTCAATCGAAAATGATATATTCTAAAAAATAACAAAATGAAATATTCCAAAAAATGGTATGTGTCTATATGAGTGGATCCTTCATGAAATATGTGTCCACGAATGTGTTAATAATAAAGGATATTTTTCTTGAGGTACAAAATTAGCTGTAGGTAAAAATTTAAAAACGAGCCTGCCCCCCTAGACAACGTGTCATTTAGTTCAAGAAAAGATAACTCAATGTATGGAAGTGACAGTTGTCACGTGACTGGCAACTGTCACTTCCATATATTTTTTTTTTTTTTTTAAATGAATATGTCCTTGTTAAACAAGTACATATACATCTTCCTACGTTCCCTAAACTAAGCATAAATGCTTGTCCTATAGGTGAACGAGATCGGTCGAGGCAGGATTCGAACTCGCGCGACCACTGGATTACTAACCCAGCGCAATATATTGAGTTATCTTTTTTCGTTTCTTTTCTTGAGCTAAATAACACGTTGTCTAGGGGGGGGCAGAACTCAAAGTCTGCGACGGGGAGACCCCTCCTACAATGAATTAATACGTATTCTCCTAATGGAAATATTTCCAATGTTTGTTTTATTGTACAAAATATTGTTGAACTATGTATCATATTTAGTAATTTATATTAATATACCGTTATTTCTGAGAACGTTGACATTATGGTAAACATTGCGGCCTCAAGTAAGCAGTGCCGGACCTACCACAGTGTGAAATGGAGCAGTTGTTAAAATGTGGGTGATTGTCTATTTTTTTGCCTTTATTTAAATTATACTTATTTTAACATTTGGATTTTGTATCCATTTCGATAATTCTTTTTAACTGCTATTTAAAACGATATGCTTTTGTAGACTTGTTAACAACATAATAGACTGACTTTTGTCAAAAATTGACCGCGCTGTCGTTAGTCGTTTGGTTGCTACAGAAGCGTGAAGTTGGTAACAGTTCAAGTGCCGACCCCTGTATGTAATTAAGACGGTGTCTTTTAACCTTTTTTTGAGCGTCATAATATATACATGCCCTCATGGTTATACACAATTGTGAACCTTCATATCTCAGTAAATTCATACTTGATTGAGACGAAAATTGGATGAATATTACTCTCATATATTTGACTTCAATAAATCTATCGGTGAATCAACAAAACAATCGTTAAATTATTTAAAAAAATAAGAACTCTAAATATAGTAATTTATCGATCATCACCGGCCAAATTACACTCTCCCGCGCTTTGTAAGGATCTAATACGCATGAGTGTAGGAAATAGGGATATAGCGCCAGTTCATTTTGTTGTTTCGGTACACAAGGCGCCGAAAATCTAGATGCGGCCCTGTGTGTGGGTATATCAAACTATAGTGACAACAGGTATTATCATGTCGGACAATCTATCAAATAAAATCAACAAATAATAAGTATGGCTGATAAGTATGAATCGATAATTTCACATACACATACATACGTACTTGAGTAGCTGTTATATTACTGTTCTGTTGTGTTTCATTGTGATTACAAACAAACCAAGTTTATGTATTGTACTCAACAAAATTACAGTAATTTAAAAGTACATATACTAAAATTGGAAAAAATTTAATTTGTACTCAACAAAATTACAGTAATTTAAATGTACATTTATTAAATTTGGAAAAAATTTAATTGTACCACCATGCCGTGCTCTACACAGTTTCGTGGTATTGGTATTTTTATGTGATAGCGAGTGGGTTGTGGCCAACGCCATACTCCTCACTACCAAGTCACTCTACAAAGTATTCAAATTTTGTATGGAATATTATCAGCATTTTCATTAAATGAGTTTGTTAAATTGTTTTTTATTTAAATATTTTACTATGAAAACTCGATAATTCTGCAATGCCATTCGACGAAAGTGATGTGCCTTTTTGGCAATTTGAAAAAAAATATATCAATTTTAAAGTATCCTGAGCATGGGGTCGCTTTGAAATATTTTTCAGTTAAAAAATGAGAAGCACTTATCAAATATTCTTCAAAATCTAATGGAGTCTAAACGAATATTAGATATACAAAATTTGAAAAAAATCAAATGAGTACTTAAGTCTATAATCGATAAAGTAGAATAATCACGCCTCACACACAGATACATTATGATGAAACTTTCAGAATACAATCTCAGCGTGTTACTAGTTGAGAATATGCAAAAACATAACCATGAAAATGTGGAATATAGGACATCGTTAGGTGGAGTTCAGATCCAGAATAAGACAGAAGACTAGACCCCTTATTCAGTAACTATTGGAACTAACTTAGGAACGTTCTAAAATTGTAGATTTTAGATTTACGGTCTTATTTCAGCGTTATAAAATATCAACTTGGACTAAATGGAATAGGAACGTACCTATTTTGGTCGGAACTTTCTTAAAAAGTTACTGAATCAGACGTATTATGAATATTTATGAAATTTTCATGATTTTCATAATTATTCAAAATACGTCTAATTCAGTAACTTTTTAAGAACGTTCCGGCCAATATAGGTACGTTTCTATTCCATTTAGTACAAGTTGATATTTTATAACGCTGAAATAAGACCGTAAATCTAAAATCTACAATTTTAGTATGTTCCTATTTTGGTTATATAAGTTACTTAATACGGGGTATTGGAGGGACCACGTAGCCAGAATGGACAGTTATAGACTTGCGTATATAGCAGCAAATGAAATCCCCTCTGGCCGCCATCTACCCGGAAGATCACCCAAGAGATGGAAGGATAGTTGGACTTCGTCATCCCAGGAGGCATAGTTTCTGAAGAACAGATCAACTAGGTCTACTAAACGAAGAAGACGAAGAGTGTCAATCTATATATATATAAAAATGGATGAACGTATATTTGTTTGTTTGTTTGTTTGTTAGTGTGTTCGCGATGGACTCCCAAACCAACCATCCGATTGCGATGAAACTTTGGGAATCTGTTCAGCTCATTCCAGAGAAGATTTATGCATATTAATTTATTTATTTGTTTATTCGATACTTCACAAAAAAAAGTTGGTATTGAATTGACACTAAAAATAAATAAACCAACGATCGAATAAGTAAATAAATGAATAAAGAAATAAATATATAGATTAATTTGTTTGAATAATTAAATAAAATTATAAATGAATGATGAATAGGGATGGAAGGAACTGTATAATTAGCGAATCTAGATAAGAATGTTAAGCAATAAAAAGGAAACATACAGAACAAATATTTTTATATGTTTGGAGATAAATAATTAAACAGGCAGGACAACGTCTGCCGGGTTTTACTAGTATAATATAAAGATTAAATTGGGTTCCAACTTATTGAATCTGCATATACCGATCAAGAATCATTCAAAAATCGAGTCACCATTTATACTGTAATAATACATACTACACTCATATATATGTATGTTACATCCACAACTGAATACTAGAGTAAAATAATGGACATTCATAATGGTATATTAATAAATTACATATATCTGCTATCGATCACACTTAATCTTATCACCATTATGATTAACGTGAAACACTTTAATACAATACATATATCCATTATCGATATACCGTAAATCTAAATCATAAAAGCTACGCCACTTTTGACAGCTCTTTTGCCATATTTTTACACCTCTCATACTGAGTTAAGTATATAGGTACTTATGTACTTTTGAAATACAGCTGGGGAAATGGGAAATAACATCTGAAACATATCCAAATTTACTATACATAATGTCGATGGGTTAAAACCAAAATATTGTATGTCCACTTTAGATAGTATTGAGAAATACGCGTTAAAAGTTATTCTTATAATAATTCAACAATATAATAACTTTTTTTACGGCGCTGGCCGATTTACTAATGATATTAATAACAATAATATGTAACACTACAAATAATAACCCTCAATTATTATTATTATCATTATACACTTCCTCAAAATAATTAGCAGATTAATGCGTAAATTGTAAATTATTTAGAGCAAAATAAAATGCAACAAACGCATCATCAAGCTTTCGATTGGGAATAGTTCACCCATCCAGATACTTAACATATCAAAGGATTAGGCTCTGAGGAGGTCTCTATACTACCTAACAACCCTACTGATTACACTAAATTACACAAAAAAATAATAAATTAATTTTATTGTTTTATTAAGTAGTTGCCTTGATTTCCCAGTTCTCCTACAATAAATATTCCAACTTCGTCTCTATTGAGATAATTAAAAAATCTGTCAAAGTGGTAACCTTACCCAAGTGGTAACTCCAATACAACTAAAATGTCTTGTTGATGGACATACTTTGACTGTGCAACTATTTATACATTACTTTCATTGATATACATATTTCATGTATCATCTTAATAATTCCATATTTTAGTCTCTATTTAATATATATCATTTCATAACATTAAAAAAATGAGTTTTACACTGTTCCAAAGTAGTGAAGAATAAAAATGAGTATTTCTAAACACACTTAACATATATAATTAAATTATATGTTGCATTATAAAGTTTTCTTCCGAGAAGAGTATGTTTAAGAGTACAGAGATGATAAATTCTTGAAACTATTAGGAAATATATCTGGTATATGTTCTACTGCAACGGCTGTTTGTTTGTGCCTTATGTGGATATACAATATTTAAACTTCAAGCATGTTACATACAATATTTATACATTTAATAACATATTGTTTAGGACATGCAATGTTTGATTTTTATTGAATAACTTTAAATGAATATTTCCTTCATATGTACCTCATAATTTGATAGATGATAGAGGGCGCAGCGATCTACGTAACCATATTAATAACTCAATTTTGTCCAAGTTTGGACGTGCAATGTTTTGGAATTAGCCTATCGATGTATAGGTACATCTCGATCGATTTTGCCTCTAGAAATTACTCAATGATATAATTAAAAATATCTAATATAAAAACCATCTGACTACACAACTTTGTGGCTATTTCAGGATATCAAGTGGCATCTATTAAAAATGTGCTGCAACAAATACCTACATAAAGATGTAGGAAAGTCACGCCATGCATTTGGACGTGTGGAGAATAAACTAGTTGCATGTAACACATGAGATCCAACTGTCGATAGCGATAGTATGTATAGTTGAAGAATATGTACCAAACTATAAACCCATAAATACAAATTATTGAATATTTTCAGATATTTTGTTTTCTATACAACATATGTAGGTATGTATGTCAAGATAGGATAGTATGGAGGAAGTTCCTTTTTTCCTACCCAGAATATGAAAATAGCATGATGGTATGTATGTTTGGAGATGAAGTATCAAACTATTAAGTCTTCTTACATATTTCTTCTTACACTTCTTACACCCCAATGAATTGCAAGTGTCTTTCAACGGAAGCACCCTACCTAACAGCAGCTCTATCGACCTGCTTGGAGTATCTATAACGAACCAATTACATTACAAGGGCTCCATCGAAGCTAAGGTGAAACTCGCCTCCAAAAAATTGAGCGTACTATATAGAGCGCGCAGATATTTTACTAAGACCCAGATCTGTATACTCTACAAAGCGCAAATACGCCCAATTATTGAATATGGCAGTCACCTCTGGAGTGGCGCCCCCCAATACCTACTGAATACCCTCGACGCTGTCCAAAGGCGTGCTATACGTCTGATTGATGATCCATCACTGACTGATGGATTGCAATCACTAGAACACAGACGCAGAGTCGGTATTTTAAGTTTATTCTATAGATACTACCACGGGAATTGCTCAGAAGAACTTGCATCTTTGGTCCCTCCTCCACCCACTCGCAACAGAGTCACTCGCTTCACTCAATCGCAGCATCCATTCACAGTGGACCTTCAACATATACGAACAAGTCGCTTCTCGAACTCCTTTATTAACACAGCAGCCCGACTGTGGAACGATCTTCCGAATTCTGTGTTTCCATCTTCGTACAACCCGGGTCTTTTTAAAATCCGAATTATAAACTCTTTTCTAGATTGCAAACCCCTCCCAACGCTACGTAGTGCGCTTCTTCGGAAGAGTAAAATGGACCCAAATCCTAATAGCTGGCGTCCCCTACGTAGACATGGTAAAAAAAAAAAAAAAATATATTGTGTATAGGCGACTACCATACAAAATGTATGAAGCGATGTCGTCACTAAATTCAATTTTTAAAAAAATTGTTAAAAAAAAATTGAGATCTTCTACTACAATGTTAATATTTTTTATAGAAAATTAAATTATCTAGTTGGGGTGTTTCGGCTTTTTTCGATAATTGTATAAGTTTTGGAAATATAGGCAGTTAAACTCATAATTTTATCATAAAAAAAATATTTTTCTTAATAAAAAATGTTTGAGAAACCCTGGAATTTTTTTGAAAAAATTAATTTGAGATTTTGTATTTGTCTATGTTTATACCAATTTACAGCGTTCTAGCTTTTATGGTTTCTGAGATATAGGTAAAAATAAAATAAAAATTCAAAAGTTGATAACCCCTGACTGAAACAAAAGTTCAAAATTCCGAGTATAAAAGTTTTGTAGGCCTGTAACTTTTTATATATTCTGAAATTTTGGGCTCTGTAAATTGAGCGGATCAAAAGTTATAAGGGGGGGGGGGGGGACACACACAGACACACACACAGACACATGAAATGTTCTACTCCGAATTCTGAGTAAATCCGTGTATGGAACATATATGCTGCGAAGCCTCTAAGTTGGTGTTTTTTGACTTCAAAGTTGGAAAAGCCGTGAAAAAAGTAGACCTCTCCATACATTTCTCGCGTATTCTGGCTTGAAACATTGTCGATATGTTAAGAGAACAAAGTTCTCCTGAACAAATCGACAGTTGGAAAACGTAAACCTGATTAACGAAAAAGTGTACTTCTTATAAACCGTGACTATCTTTAGTAGGTACCTATATCTTTATATAGTAGACGTCAATTTAGTACAAGTTGAGAGGCTGTTTAACACTTGACTAACGCGTCATACTAAATATTTCAAAATGGCGGATCTTTATTTTTTTATTTTTTTTTATTTTTTTATTTTATTTATTGAAGACAAACATACAGCCAATTTAGTACATAAGACAAGCAGACATTAATACAACAAATAAGCCAAAAATGTTTGATGAGTATTACTGATTAACAAAACATGAATTGAGGAAAAAAACAATCAGTAACATAATATTATTTGTTGTAGGAAAAGAAAATTGAAAGGAAATGGGACGATATGGGAAGCGTGCGTAAGATCACTCAGAGCGATGAAGGAACGTGGCCAAAATGGATAATTTAAATCTTCTATGCGATAAGTTGAAGAGATCAATGTCATGGAAGAAAGAATCATAATTTCTGCATGCTCTGTATATAAAAGAGTGCTGTGCATAATTTGTGCCACAAATGGGAAGTCTAAATGTATATATTTTTCTAGTTTGTCTCGTCGGTATGTTGAAGGGAATTTTCGCAAGAAGTGCATCGGTGTCAATAATACTGTTCACTATTTTGTACAGAAATGTCGTTGACGATATGAAGTCCGAAATAATAGACGTCAAAAAAGCTATACACTATTCCTCGAATAAAATAGATGACTTCGAAAACAAATTAAACACGATCGAAAACAAACTTAAAATTGTAGATAACCTTGAGGCCAGTGTAAATCAATTGAAAAAAGATATGGATGAAATAAAATTCAACGAAAACATCAGAGAACAATGGGCCAGATCTCTTAATATCGAAATAATTGGTTTTCCTGAAAAAAAAGAGGAAAATCTATCGGAAGAATTCTCTAGCATCTGCAACTTTATCAACATCCCCATAACTAGTTCAAATATTGACTTTATAACCAGGATCGCCCCAATGGACAGAACTACAAGCAGACCCAGAAACATTATCGTTAAACTCTCCAACAAACTTCTTAAGGATACAATTATCACCGCAATTAAAAAACGCAAGGGATTAAGAACGACAGATCTAAAGTTACCAGGCAACGCTTCTCAAATCTACATTAATGAACATTTAACAAGAACAAACAAAGCTCTACTAAAAGATACCCGTGAACGTGCTAAAAAAAACTGTTTTCGTTTCGTTTGGGTTAAGAATGGTAAAATATTTGCCCGTAAGTCTGAAACTACGCCCTCGTTTCGCATTGAATGTGAAAAAGATCTCTCAAAAATACAATGATGTGCTCATTTCACATACACTCATATCCATAACACTTTTCTTACATGCCAATTTTACACAACTTTTACACAACACATACTCAATCCACAGTCGTAATCCACATAGCAGCCGGAGCCCAATAAATAGTTTCTCTTCTAAATGTTTTAATCTACTCAGTGTTTTCATGAAAACATACAAAACTTCATCTTTTCGTGGTAAATTATTATGCTTTAAACAAATCTCCAATGACAATAACAATATATTATCAGAATGTCCGCGGTTTAAGAACTAAAACTAACTTATTCTTCAATAATGTTTTACATAGCAATTACGATATAATTGTCCTAACTGAAACATGGCTCATCGATGGAATATTTAACGCAGAAATTTTTGACGATCGATATGATATTTTCCGTCGAGATCGTGACTATTTGTCTACCGGCCAGTCCTTGGGTGGTGGGGTTGTCATAGCCGCAAAAAAATCACTTAATGCCTTACTTTGCGAACAATGGTCCTCAAAAGCAGAAGATATATGGATTAACTTAAAAACCTCTGAATTAAGAAATTCCTTTACTCGTACACACATTTGTGTCATATATCTCCCTAGAAATCAAAATTATAACACACATTTAAATAACTTTTTAGAGAGTTTATCTAACATTACAGCGACAAATAACTTAGATAATTTCTTATTAATAGGCGATTTTAACCTCCCTAATATCACATGGAGTTCTCAGTTGGATGATAACAATACAATGAAACCTTGCAATATAACGGACAACGTAGCTAAGATATTTATTGACTATATGGAATTCTGTAATTTACGTCAATTCAACCACCTATATAATTCTAACTGCAGAATTTTAGATCTAGTTCTTTCTAATACTGTGGTAACCGTCTCCAATTCAAATGACCCACTAGTTCCCGAAGACATCCACCACCCATCGTTAGAAATTACAGTCGACCTTAATAAAATTGAATCAATGGCCTATTCCAACTACCGGAAATTTTCATTCCATAGAGCTGATTATTCTAGAATCAATGATCAACTCATAAAAATCCCCTGGCTAACTATTCTACAATCTACCGACACAAATGCACTTGTCGATGCTTTCTACAATCAAATAAATAAAATTATAAACTTAAACGTTCCACAGACATCTGCTAATCGGAAAAAATACCCTATTTGGTTTAGCCCAGCTCTTATTCACATAATCAAAGAAAAAAGTAAATATCTAAAAAAATGGAAAAAATTTAAAATGCCATCCGATTATCACTCTTTTAGCTTACTCAGATCTCGGCAAAAGCACTTATCAAGAACATGCTACAACAGATATTTAGAATCTGTCGAATCCTCGATCAAATATGACCCTAAAAAAATATGGGCATACATTAAATCCAAAAAAGACTCCTCCGATTTACCAAATACGATGACTCTCAAAGGAACCACATCCAACTCAGCTCCCGAAATCTGCGAATTATTCTCGACTTATTTCAGTTCAACATTTATCGACGACGACGAATTAAAAAATTTATCTATAGACGAAATAACCGCTTTACTAAACAACGATAACGGTGTAAACATTGACCATGATACCTTAAATAGTATAGACATTAACGAAAACATCGTAAAAACTCACTTGAATAAACTAGACATTAACAAAGGACCAGGCAGTGACAATATCCCCGGAATTTTCATCAGTAAATGTGCAGATAATCTTTTTGTTCCCCTAACTATAATCTATCAAAATTCTGTATGTAACGGTTGCTTTCCTTCCTTATGGAAACAAAGTTACATAACACCAATCTTTAAAAATGGGGCAAAAAATAACATTGAAAATTATCGTCCAATTTCAAAATTACCTCTATTCGGGAAAATCCTTGAAAAAATTGTATATCAACAACTATTAACATCTTTCAAAAACAGAATTATCCCTGAGCAACATGGTTTCCTTCCAAATAAATCCGTTTCTACAAATCTCACACTGTTCACTGAATTTATTCTCAAGAAAATGGACAACAGAACCCAAGTTGACGCAATTTATACCGATTTCTCAAAGGCTTTCGACCGTGTTAACGATTATATTCTTCTGAAAAAAATAAAAAAATTTGGTATCCACGGCAGTTTACTGAGATGGATCATATCATATATTCGGTTCCGAACTCAAACGGTCGTTCTAAATGGTTTCAAATCGAAAACCAAATATATTTCCTCCGGGGTCGTTCAAGGTTCTCATCTGGGACCACTCCTTTTCAACATTTTTATTAATGACATCAAATTTTCCATTAATTTTGCTCTATTTATAATTTACGCCGATGACATGAAACTTTTCTGCACAATAGAATCCTGGGAAGACTGTAATAATCTTCAAAAAGACCTCTTATCAATATTCGAGTATTGCAAACACAATAAATTATCCCTTAATGCTTCCAAATGTTACTCCATTACTTTCTCAAGAAATAAAACCCAACTAAATTACGAATATTCAATAGATAGTATAGCCGTTGAAAAAAAAACGGTTATAAAAGACTTGGGGGTCTATGTTGACAGTAAACTTTCCTTCGAGAGACATTTTGACCATATAACCGGTAAAGCTTACCGTATGCTAGGCTTTCTATTCAGAAATACCAAACAATTCCGAGATTATAAAACGTACATTATATTATACTATGCTCTTGTTCGGAGTCATCTCGAATCCTCGTCAATTATCTGGAACCCTTCTTACCAAATATATAAAAACCAAATTGAAAGAATTCAAAAATTATTCATCAGACAATTAAACTATAGATTCAGTTTCTCAAATGTTGACGATTATCTCACTCTTCTTCAAACCTATAATTTAATGAGTCTCGAAAACAGAAGAACTCTAACCGATGCTCTGTTCCTTTATAAAATCATTAATAACTTGATTGATTGCCCCGAACTTACAAGCCTAATAAATTATAGAGTCCCTACTAGACCCACCAGACAGAACGAACTTTTCAAAATCACCACGTGTAAAACCAACTCTTACAAAAATTCATTTATCAACCGAAGTTGCTATTCTTATAATCAACTTTTAACTCAATTGACCCTTTTCATTTAAATATTGATACTTTTAAAAAACAAATCCTTTCCGTATTATATTACCCCTTAACGGCTCCCTAACTTACTATAACACATAAATCCTCTCACACTCACATACACACACACACTCACTCACACAAACACACAATCACACGCCATATTATACTAATTTTCAAAATATCTTTTATAATGGATAAATATCTTTATACTACTAAATTTATATTGGATTTTATTTTTTATTTTGTAAACTACCCATTGCTGGAGATAGGTCACCCGCACATTAATGTTGAAATTTAATGAATCATCGCACGGTCGTAAATGCAGTGCCGTTGTAGGTACCCACTTACAATACATTGATTTCTATGTGACCCCTTCAGTGACGATGTGGCTATATTTTCATTATTTTGTATTCATGCAGTTATATATATATATATATATATATATATATATATATATATATATATATATATATATATATATATATATATATATATATATATATATATATATATAATATATATATATATATATATATATATATATATATATATATATATATATATATATATATATATATATATATATATATATATATATATATATATATATATATATATATATATATATATATATATATATATATATATATATATATATATATATATATATATATATATATATATATATATATATATATATATATATATATATATATATATATATATATATATATATATATATATATATATATATATATATATATAAATATATATATATATATATATATATATATATATATATATATATATATATATATATATATATATATATATATATATATATATATATATATATATATATATATATATATATATATATATATATATATATATATATATATATATATATATATATATATATATATATATATATATATATATATATATATATATATATATATATATATATATATATATATATATATATATATATATATATATATATATATATATATATATATATATATATATATATATATATTTATATATATATATATATATATATATATATATATATATATATATATATATATATATATATATATATATATATATATATATATATATATATATATATATATATATATATATATATATATATATATATTTTTTTTTTTCTCTTATGTTACTTTATATTTTCATATTTACATGTTTTCTATGAATGCGTGTACGTGTTCTATGTGAAGTACTAATATATAATAGTCTGTAATTGGCTCAATTTATATGTAATTGTTTTATATAAAAAAAATTATACAGCTGTTGACTATTTATAAAAATAAATAAAAATAAAAAAAAATAAAAAAAAATGTCAAATACAGTTCGTCTGTTCTCCATATGATCCGACACATATTTGAAATTGACAGAAAAATTTAATGCTTATAACGTTTTTCCTTGTTTTCCTTCAACGCAATCGTGTTTAAATTGACTCAACACGTCACAACACGGTGTTTGTTTTATTTTTATTTTTCGATGTCAGTTATCCAAAGATTACATGCATATATCTATTTTTTGACATCTGTGAAGCCAATGCGGCCATATGAAAAAATAAATTATGGTGTTAGTAAACAATTCGGTGAACTAGTTAGTCACATCTTAGTATACGTTTATAAGTACATTTCAACACTTCCTAGCAACACTTGCACTTCCATACATTTCAACACTTTCTAGATAAATGTTCTCTATATCTTCATTATAATAAACTAGATGGAGTACTCCGTGCAATGAATGAGTCATGGTATACCGCAAGTTTGAGTTCTTGGTTGGCAACATATTGCAGTTTTCCATACATTTCAACACTTCCTAGATAACTGTTCTCTAAATCTTAACGGGATGCCATCGCAAATTTTGAAATACCACATTTTTACGCAGATTTTGGTACATAACACTCGGATATTAAAAATCGTAGAATTCTTTTATAGTATCAATCGAAAGATTACTCCTTCGTCACGATTTTAAGACTTTCACATTTTTTGAAATTTCTTTTATAATAATTATAAAATAAATTTCAAAAAATGTCAAATCAATTATTGATATATAACCCTTTTGCGAAAACCTGTTTTCAATCTTCAATAATTTGTGTTTTCTTTGTGCACATATCTTGAAAAACTTGTTGAATATATAGTCTTATTTTTAGCAAAAATAATTTTAACGTATATTAATCGTAAAATCATGTTAATTTTTTTTTTTTTAATTTATATCGATTTTTTGATTTCAAAAAAAAACATAATTTGGCAAAAAAAAGTTGATTTTCAAATCACTAAAAACACACCTTTTGAAAATCGAAACTGAATAAAAAAAAACTACATAAAAATAAAACCTTTACTTGTATAATTATGAACAAAGCGTTTTTTTTTCGACAAATAAATCCGAAAACAATACACATTAGTCGTTATTCTCTATAGAAAAACTATGTGGTCTGCCCACATTGTTGTCAAAAGTCCCTCGGAAAAAATCCTCACTTCGATTCATGCAAAGTTTGCTAACTAAGACATCTAGTATATTATACGAAAAGCTATGAATAAGGTTTGTATCTCTAGGTTACACATATAATATTGTTGGTGTTTGGGTTTTTCGCCAACAGGTGGCCCTTCCGAATGCGAACAATAAATATTTTACTCCAATGGCTTTATCAATTATTCATCTTTACCCCGTCTTTTTAAAATTTATCTCGGATAAAAGTACAATAATTATCTGTTTCAAATAACTTGAAATGGGGAGACTATTGACAGATTTACTAATGAACCTTTCAAAATGGACATTAATATCTTTTTCATGTTTCCTTATTTTTTATTCATACAAACTAAATTACTTTTGACAAATTTTTAACATTTCAATAGAGACGAATTTGGAATATAATAGAAGAACCAGGAACTCAATGCACCTACAGAGCTTACGACTTCTCTTCGGCTGGTTTATGTGACCACTTTATGTGCTTGCGCAACCTTCACTGATTACGCTTTCATAATATTGAGTTTCTTTATCAATGCAATTTTGAAATTTCTTTTTTTTTATTTGGGTCACAATCCTAGGATTGGTCTGCACCAAACACTCGATCTTTCCACTTTACTCTATCGTCCGCCAGTCTCTTCATCTCTTTGTAACTGCTACAGCGCACGTCACCGATTATCTGGTCTATATAGTTGTTTATGGGGCAGCCCCCATCAATCATTCCTTCGACGATGTAATTTCTATACATTTTAACAATGACATCATCACGTAAACCAGCCGATGACAAGTCGTAATTAGAGGTGGGAAAAACAGCTTATTTTTTTAAACGTTATAGACGTTTCGTTAATTTTAAATAACGTTATTTTTAAAGGCTTAAAAAGCTTAAAGGCTTATTTATATTTGTACTGTACATATATATACAAGTACAATATACCTAAATCTAAAAAAAAATTAACACATTAACATGCAATGAAAAAAAGGGTATGTTTTTGAAATAAATATAATGTACTTTAAATTTTTTTGCTTCCTCTAGAAAGTATTTAAAATGTAGTCTAAAACCTTTGACGAAAATACAGTAGAAATGTAATACAATACATACATAAGTTTAAAAATTATGTTGATAATAATATTGTACGCTCGAATCATCTAACAAAGCCGACAACACACAATAAACCAACCCGATAGGCGTTTTAAACGATACTAAAGAAACCAAAAATAAACGTTTACAAAAATCAGTAATAATAATAACTTATAACGTTGAACGAAACAAGACGATTTGAAACTGATCATTCGTCACGATGATGTCAACAGATGTCTAGCGATCGACAACGCTCGCCGTCGGTCAGCTAATCATAAATCACAATCATCTCGCAACGTTGTCGTTAAAAATAATACATCTTTGTTATGATTATAAAATAAGCTTTTAACAAAAAACAGCTTTTAACGAAAAACAGCTTTTAACGAAATCATCATCGGAACGTTATGATTCATGATGGAAATCGTTGTAACACTCGCAACGTTCAAAGAATATGGTTTAAAATTTATAACGTTTGATTGATTATTTTTTTTAAACGATTATTTTAATCAGCTTTCGTTTAAACGATCATCTCTAGTCGTAATCCCTGTTGGTGCCTCGAGTTCCTGGTTCTTCTATAATATTCCAGCTTCGTCTCTATTAAGATGTTAAAAATTTGTCATTAATGTCATTGTCATTGATAGGTAAAAATCCAATGTTTGCGTATACGCTACTTGTGAGAAATATTTGTTGAACACACTTACCATCACGCCATGACGGTAACGTGAAAATTCTTCGAAACACAATTGTTCAAAGGACGATTTTTCGAAAGTCAATTATCAGAATAACAATTGGTCGAACTCACACTTGTTGGAAAACCTACATCTTCGGCGATAGTAACAAGCAGACCCGGATGCCTGTTGTTATGGCCAATCCATTTGGATATTTGTTGGGCAACCCTCTTTAGGAGTTGTCTCGTTTCTCCGACTCTGTTCAGTACCACATCATTTGGAGTTTGTTCTGACCAGTGAATCCTAGCCAAGCGCCTGAAGCACCAAATTTTAAAAACAGCCAGACATCCAGATTCTCTCCGGAAGATAGTCCAAATTTCGCTGCCATACATCTGCAACCTCCAGACCAAACGCAATTAATCGGTTTTCATTATATAGGATTACATTTCTGTGTCGATATGTTGCCTCTTTTTTCATAGTCCTCCTCAATAACATAATTCTTTTTTTATCTTTTCATTGGCAATATTTTTTAGTGTCATCAGACGTAAGAAGTTAAACATTGCCAGATGTGATAGCATATACATCACGATAAGTTGGATAAATTATTTCTGTGGTATTTTTATTGACAATAACATTTCAATAGAGACGAAGTTAGGATATCGTAGAAAAACCAGGAACTCAGGCACCTACAGGGCTTACGACCTGTCATCGGCTGGTTTACGCGATCACTTTATGCCCTTGCGCAACGTTCATCTTAATTTTTTACTTTTACTTTTCGTGTGGCTCTGGTACTTGTATACTCTTCACCCATATGGGCAACGTCTGAGTTTTACAGCCTTGATAACTAGTTCTGTCAACCATTACACCGTTTCTCGTCTCGCTTCGTGGATATCCTGGAGTGTACCGCTAAATTTTCTGAGCTGACAGTCTTGCAACGTTCACCAATTATGCCTTTATTGAGTTCCCTTATGAATGTTATTTTTGAAAGTTCTATATATTTGAATAATGTGTAAACATTTCACCTGAATAATACGAAATTATAATATTGCCATCTATGAGGTAACGAAGAAACCATTTTTTGTTACACCATCTATTGAGAAATTAGTTTATTTGTAAACAATGAAAAAAGCAGTCCTTATAAATGAGGTGACGGTGTCTCCCACAGATGTCACCCCTGAACTGCGCCAGAAATATTATTTCATTTTTGGCTTGTTTACCTACTTGTACCAATGTGTATGTAAAACGAATATTTTTTTAATTGCATATATGCAAACATTGGATTTTTTTCCCTGTCGAGAGTTACATTGATTATTAAAAATTACATTGATAAGGGAACTGAATAAAGGCATAATTGGCAAGCGTATAAAGTGATCACGTAAACCAGCCGATGACAGGTCGTAAGCCCTGTAGGTGCCTGAGTTCCTGGTTCTTCAATGATATCCCAACTACGTCTCTATTGAGATGTTATTGTCAATAAAATATCATTTGACTCCTGACAGGGAAAAAAATCTAATGTTTGCGTATATGCAATTAAAAAATATATTCGATTATTTCTGTGTTATTCGTGACAAAGTAAGAACTACCATGATAGTGTGAATGAATGAAAAGTTTAATTTAATCGTATTAGAAGTAAGAGTCACTCATTTAGGAGATGGAAATAATTGTACAAAACAAATTCATAATTGTACGAATCTAATTTATAATTTTACTAAACTTATTCAAAATATTTCATCGCCGGTTCTAATAATATTATTAGTCGAGCAAGTACCCTTGAGCTATGTACGATGTACGTGTGTAGGTAATAGAGTTATGAATTCCCTGAAAGCTTTGAAAGCTCTCAACTGTTGCTCCTAGCTTTGAGTGAAGGTACGCAGATTGTGTTAGGGGTACCCAGAACAACGTTTCCCAAACCATAACTCGATAGACATCGCTAATTTATTGAAAATTTATTAAATGTGTGACGGGAAATCCACATCACGGGAGAGGTGATTTAAAAAAGGTTTTCTGAATTTTTGAAAAATCAATGTTTTCCATACAAGAAAAACAACTGATAACGACATTCAATTTTCAATAATATAGGTTTAGATTTACAAAATGTTATGTGGTTTTTAGGTTTATAATTCATTTTGTAGGTTAAGGTTTATAATATATTTGTAGGTTATAGTTTATAATAAATTTTGTAGGTTTTGGTTACTAATATAGTTTGCAGGTTATGGTTTATAATTCATTTTGTATGTTTAGGTTTATAATATATTATGTTGGTTTAGGTTTTTGAATTTATTTTGTAGGTTTAGGTTTATAATTCATTTTGTAGGTTTACGTTTATAACATATTATGCAGGTTTTGGTTTGTAATATATTTTGTAGGTATAGGTTTGTGGAAACGCGAGCAGACACTGTACGAACCAAGGGGCTCGTAAGGACAACGGAAATGAAGGTTCCAATGTCAATCACTGGAAAAACTCTCAGAGATTGTGTTCGCAATGTTCAAGTAAGAAAAACATGTGGAATAGAGGACATTGTTCTGTGGAGTAGATCCAGAAGAAGACATTGGAAGGACCACGTAGCCAGATGGACAGTGATAGACTTGCGTATATAGCAGCGAATGAAATCCCCTCTGGCCGCCGCAAACTCGGAAGACCATCCATGAGATGGAAGGATAGTTGGACTTCGTCATCCCAGAAGGCATCGTTTCTGAAGAACAAACCAACTAGGTCTACTAAACGAAGAAGAATAAGATTTATAGTACATTTTGTATGTTTAGTTTTATAATATATTTTGTAGGTTTAAATAATAAATAAATAAACATTTTTTGAGACAAAAAGGAGTTTGCATACAAAAAAACAGACATATAAAAAGAAATATACAGAAAAACAACCTTTCTGACTCAAAAGGACCATGCTCAGCTACATATGTTGCTGGAAGGCAAGCCCCCCAGCAACTGATTTTCAGTTTTATAATACATTTTATAGGTTTAGTTTTATAATATATTTTGTAGGTTTTGGTTTATACCTAATACATATTGTAGGCTTAGGTGTATAATATATTATTTTGTAGGTTAAAATTTATAATTCATTTTGTATGTAGGTTTAGTTTAATAATATATTTTAGACTAATTTAAGTCAATCACTAGAAAAACTCTCCGAGATCGTGTTCGCTATGTAGAAATAAGAAAAAAAAAACATGTGGAATAGAGGACATCGTTCGGTGGAGCAGATCCAGAAGAAGACATTGGAGGGACCACGTAGCCAGGATGGACAGTGATAGAATTCCCTATATAACAGCAAATTAAAGTCGCCGTTTATCCGAAAGATAAATGATAGTTGGACTTCGTCATCTCAGGAGGCATAGTTTTTAAATTACAGACCAACAGATCAAACAGGTAAATTTACACGTGGGAGAGAAACGTCACTCAATATTGAGCTTCGACCTTTATACAGGTTGCACGTAGGTTCTAACAAGAGGTGCCCGATACAAAAAAAGTTTGGGACCCGGCGACTTAGAGGAACAGGGGTGAAATTAATTTCACGGCAGTTCATGCATCCATTGCGAGTGCACTTCGCAGAAATTTCGCAAAGAGAAAGGCCGGGAGTTTTCGTTGGATCCCATTCGCTTACGACCTGATATAACAATATTGATATTCGAAAGCCGACTAGTGTTGGTATATGATGTTGTTATCTATACATAATAAAATACTGTGTGTCTGTCTGATTGTTTGTATATATGTGAGTGAAAATTGTATTTCATACTATTGCCAGTACCACTTGTAAGAGTATGAAATACCAGTACCAGTATCTTACGATAACTCTTAATTTACCTAATTAAATAGTTTTTTTATCGACAATAACATCTCAATAGAGACGAAGTTGGGATATTATATGGTACACCCTACCACCAATTTGATGACAATCAATATGACGTATTTCAATATTTTTTGAATGCTTCAAAAAATTGAAACAGTACTGAAAACTAATATCGAAAAGTTGTTCACAAAGGGATTCAAATTTCGAAAAGCTAATATTTTTACTGTTATATAAATGTGTCGTTAATATACGATTTATATTTTGTCATTGAATGTGTTTGAATTACCAATCCCCTGACCCAAAGTCGTAGTTTATGTCAGCTATGCATATTCTTTACTTTGTGGATCCACTTATATTTTACTGTTATATAAATGTGTCGTTAATATACGATTTATATTTTGTCATTGAATGTGTTTGAATTACCAATCCCCTGACCCAAAGTCGTAGTTTATGTCAGCTATGCATATTCTTTACTTTGTGGATCCACTTATATTTTACTGTTATATAAATGTGTCGTTAATATACGATTTATATTTTGTCATTGAATGTGTTTGAATTACCAATCCCCTGACCCAAAGTCGTAGTTTATGTCAGCTATGCATATTCTTTACTTTGTGGATCCACTTATATTTTACTGTTATATAAATGTGTCGTTAATATACGATTTATATTTTGTCATTGAATGTGTTTGAATAACCAATCCCCTGACCCAAAGTCGTAGTTTATGTCAGCTATGCATATTCTTTACTTTGTGGATCCACTTATATTTTACTGTTATATAAATGTGTCGTTAATATACGATTTATATTTTGTCATTGAATGTGTTTGAATTACCAATCCCCTGACCCAAAGTCGTAGTTTATGTCAGCTATGCATATTCTTTACTTTGTGGATCCACTTATATTTTACTGTTATATAAATGTGTCGTTAATATACGATTTATATTTTGTCATTGAATGTGTTTGAATTACCAATCCCCTGACCCAAAGTCGTAGTTTATGTCAGCTATGCATATTCTTTACTTTGTGGATCCACTTATATTTTACTGTTATATAAATGTGTCGTTAATATACGATTTATATTTTGTCATTGAATGTGTTTGAATTACCAATCCCCTGACCCAAAGTCGTAGTTTATGTCAGCTATGCATATTCTTTACTTTGTGTATCCACTTATATTTTAATATTTCCCAAACTTATGTACCACCTTCTTCGCGGTTATTGATAAATATTCTAAATCGTATATAATTATTGATTTTTTTCTTTAAATTGATTGAATTTAGATTATTTGATTTAGGTTGCTTTCAACGTTTATCCGGACTTGCCCCCCATATCCCTTATTCATAAATCAAACATTGTTTTAATTTTGGTACAAACCATTCTCATTAGGGTGTGTTTCTTATATGAAAATAGATATTGAAAGAATTTTAACCAATGACTACTTTAAATCATTCTTAAATTAAATCTGAAATCCTTCATACTTTTAATTAGGGCTGTACACTGTGCACAGGGCACACACATTCATATCGAGCCATACGCCATCAGTCATACGCCGCACATACTTTAAAGGCTAGCGTCCATACATGCGCAGTGATTTTGTATCGCCTTTATTATGGTTAATGTCATTTAAATATGTTATAAATATTTTAATTAATTTACGTAGTTAGATAGTGGAAGTATCACAATAATATTATAAATTTAAATGTTTACATGTTTGTTATTCGATCACGCGAAAACGGCCGATAAATTTTGGTTGAAATTTGGTATTGAGATAATATATGTATATTTGAAAAGAAAGGTCCTTGAAACATGTATCCTCCCAATGGTAACATATGGATTGGAAACAATGACACTAACTGCCAACACAATATACAAACTAAAATGTACGCAACGAGCTATGCTATTGAAACATGTATCCTCCCAGTGCTAACATATGGATTGGAAACAATGACACTAACTGCCAACACAATATACAAACTAAAATGTACGCAACGAGCTATGCTATTGAAACATGTATCCTCCCAGTGCTAACATATGGATTGGAAACAATGACACAAACTGCCAACACAATATACAAACTAAAATGTACGCAACGAGCTATGCTATTGAAACATGTATCCTCCCAGTGCTAACATATGGATTGGAAACAATGACACTAACTGCCAACACAATATACAAACTAAAATGTACGCAACGAGCTATGCTATTGAAAAATGTATCCTCCCAGTGCTAACATATGGATTGGAAACAATGACACTAACTGCCAACACAATATACAAACTAAAATGTACGCAACGAGCTATGCTATCGAAACATGTATCCTCCCAGTGCAAACATATGGATTAGAAACAATGACACTAACTGCCAACACAATATACAAACTAAAATGTACGCAACGAGCTATGCGTTTGAAACATGTATCCCCTCAGTGCTAACATATGGATTGGAAACAATGACACTAACTGCCAACACAATATACAAACTAAAATGTACGCAACGAGCTATGCTATTGAAACATGTATCCTCCCAGTGCTAACATATGGATTAGAAACAATGACACTAACTGCCAACACAATATACAAACTAAAATGTACGCAACGAGCTATGCTATTGAAACATGTATCCTCCCAGTGCTAACATATGGATTGGAAACAATGACACTAACTGCCAACACAATATACAAACTAAAATGTACGCAACGAGCTATGCTATTGAAAAATGTATCCTCCCAGTGCTAACATATGGATTGGAAACAATGACACTAACTGCCAACACAATATACAAACTAAAATGTACGCAACGAGCTATGCTATCGAAACATGTATCCTCCCAGTGCAAACATATGGATTAGAAACAATGACACTAACTGCCAACACAATATACAAACTAAAATGTACGCAACGAGCTATGCGTTTGAAACATGTATCCCCTCAGTGCTAACATATGGATTGGAAACAATGACACTAACTGCCAACACAATATACAAACTAAAATGTACGCAACGAGCTATGCTATTGAAACATGTATCCTCCCAGTGCTAACATATGGATTAGAAACAATGACACTAACTGCCAACACAATATACAAACTAAAATGTACGCAACGAGCTATGCTATTGAAACATGTATCCTCCCAGTGCTAACATATGGATTGGAAACAATGACACTAACTGCCAACACAATATACAAACTAAAATGTACGCAACGAGCTATGCTATTGAAACATGTATCCTCCCAATGGTAACATATGGATTGGAAACAATGACACTAACTTCCAACACAATAAACAAATTGAATTGTACGCAACGAGCTATCAAACGGCAAATGTTAAGAGTGAGCCTCCGGTACAAAATAAGATATGAAGATATATTATAAATATAAAAAAAATACTTGGTATTAGTTCTTGCACGAATTGTCGATCGACAAACTAAACTTAGTAAAATATGAAAAAATCAGACGCCAAACAAAGTCGTTGACATAGCAGACCGTGTTGCAAAGTTGAAATGGCAGTGGGCAGGGCATGTTGCAAGACAGGGTACCGAGAGGTTGACACCCAGAATACTAAAATGGAGATCGCGGGAAAATAAAAGACCGGTAGGGCGACAATGAAGGATAGAATTCACACTGAAAAAAAGTTATGTTAAAATTAACCGAATTATAGTGACTACAAAACAGTTCGTTTAGTGCTACTAAATATTTTGTACCCTGAGCTAAACACTATAGTCATAAATAGATTAGCTTTCATTACTGATAACAAAAGTTTGGCTAAAAACGCAGGTAGCCAGTTCGGTCGTCACAATTATTTTTTTCAGTGCAGAATGTCATGATAAGAGAAAGAACCAATGTAACCGATGTAGCAGAAAGGGTCGCTGGTCTTAAATGGACCTGGGCTGGGCATATTGCCAGATGCCAGGATTCACGATGTACCAAAAAGATCGTAGAATGACGACCGAAGCAAGTCTGATGACATCAAGAAATATGCCGGACGGAGATGGATGCAGTGTGCCGAAAACAGGGAGTTGTGGAGGATCAAGGGGGAGGCCTATTTACAAGAATGAAAAAAAAACAGACTGAAGAAGAAAAGAAAGGCGACCAAAAAAAAAAATTGGTCGACGATATTATTCCGGTTACGGGAAGGGGTTGGCTGAGGGAAGCACAAGACAGAGAAAAATGGAGTTCATTGGAGGAGGCCTACATCCAGCAATGGAGAGATGGCTGTTAAAGAAGAAGAAGAAGAAGCAGAAAAGGATATGGGCTATATATTTTTTACTTTCATTCTTATTTTCACTATTTATTTATTTATTTACATAATTAGACTGCACACAAACAACACTAGGTAAAAAATTACAATGAGTTGGCTTAATATATATGTAATTCTTAAAATATCCCTACCTAGTGTCAATTACTTGTGGCAAATCAATTCATATTATTAATAACATACTGGGATGTGAATGTGTAGTGCGTGAAAATGAGTAATGAGGTGTGTAAAATGTGACTTGCTAAGCTGATTTTAAATTGAACAGTAAGTTTTTGTATTGGTGAGGCGAGTTACGAAATATGGATCTAAATATTTTCATTTAATTAAATCATGAAAAAGGCGAGCATGCCATTACGAAGCCGAAAAAATAATCATTTTGTATTTGCATTTACTATGGAAAATTTTTAACAAATCTAAATGACAATAAATTGTGTCGGTAATTCATCTGATGTGCTCCGTCCTATGGCTGCCTGTCCATTAATGCGGAGCGAGGCAGCGGAGCGGAGAAATATTAACCAATAGGATTGCATAAAATCTCGGAGCGGAGATTTAATGCAATCCTATTGGTTAATATTTCTCCGTTTCTCCGCTCCGCTGCTTCGCTCCGCATCAATGGACAGGCAGCCTATCCGTCCGCTACGCCTGTGTGGACACGAACCTTAAAACAAACATCACTACAATATACGTTGTATGTGTATACTCTCCAAATGAAACTCGTTGAGTACACCGAGAATTTAATACTATAATACTATTAATGCATCTGAAATAATAACGCTGTATTTCCTAAATAAACAAACATGATATTTGTGTATGAATTCAAACAAAACATTTCATAAAATAATATGCACACCATATTGTTTATTTAAAAGGTTTTCTCAACAATTTATGCATACCCTCCACCAAAGTTTCATTTACCAGAATGGGTGGTAATTCTTATAATATATGATATGTTTTTATTGCCTGTTGAAAATCGTGAATTTCTTTTTTGTTTGAATTTTTTTATATAGTAGAAATACACTCTTCAAAAGTGCATTCAGGGATTGAAAAACTTATAAAAATATACCTATATACGTGATATTGCATATTTATATAAAAAAAGTTATGAATGATCGCAACATATCAAGAGACGCTAAAGTTGCCATTCATAACGCAATCGTAGTGCCAACCCTGACGTATGCAAGTGAGACCTGGACATGGCAGAAGTCGCACGAAAGCAGAATAAATGCAGTTGAAATGAGATCGCTTAGAAGAATTTGTAACAGAACGATGTATGATAGAGTTCGGAATGAAGATACAAGGAAAGAATGTAAGATAAAGAAAGATGTAATTAACAGAATGAAAGTTAACACATTGAGATGGTTTGGCCACTTGGGGAGAATGAACGAAGAACGCCTGACGAAGAAAATATACAAAGCTGACAGGAACGGAATAAGAGGTCGCGGGCGCCCAAGAAAAGGATGGCACGACCATGTAAACGATATTTTGAAAGATGGAAATGTAAGAAGCATGAACAACAGACGAACATGTATAAGACGATGTATGAATGTTGATGAGGCGATGAATGTGTGTCAAGATAGAAAAATGTGGCGTTCGGTTCTCTCTGCCTACCCCGTGAGGGACATGGCGTGATGGTATGTATGTATATATGTATATAAAAAATGTATATTTAAAGTATATTATTTATTTATTAAGGATAAATACAGTCCTAAAATACTAAAATAGAATAATACACTATAAAATAATAACAAACAGACCAATAACATATGTCCACAGATATTAAATATGAAACATTTTAAACATCATAAATTTAAACATAACTAAGATTTACTGTATGTTTGCCTGTGACGGGAAAGGAAGGGAAGAGAAAAAAAAAGGATGGGAAAAGGATTGTGACAGTTAAATTGTTATATTTTTGTTACAAACAACACCAAAAAAAGTAAATAAAAGTGTACAAAATATAATATTAGAAAAAAAATACAAATAATGAACAAAAAAAAATTTAAACATACGAGTTCCAGCTATGCACTTATAGAGAGAATTTTGGTATGCGTTATTACTAGAGGTGAATATAATATCAGAATGTGTGATTAAAAATCTATTTTTTTTATATATTACTTAGGTATATCGTATACACACAGGCATTGCCTTTGTGTAATTTTTGGTAATTTGTAATTTTCTTTGGTCTGGTTTGATCTGGTTTGATCTGGTTTGATCTGGTTTGATCTGGTTCGATCTAGTTTGATCTGGTTTGATCTGGTTTTGTCTGGTTTTACCTGGTGTGATCTAGTTTGATCTGGTTTTATCTGGTTTGATCTGGTTTGATCTGGTTCGATCTAGTTTGATCTGGTTTGGTCTGGTTTGATCTGGTTTGATCTGGTTTTATCTGGTTTGATCTGGTTCAATCTAGTTTGATCTGGTTTGATCTGGTTTTATCTGGTTTGATCTGGTTCAATCTAGTTTGATCTGGTTTGATCTGGTTCAATCTAGTTTGATCTGGTTCAATCTAGTTTTATCTGATTTGGTCTGGTTTGATCTGGTTTGATCTGGTTTTATCTGGTTTGATCTGGTTTGATCTGGTTCAATCTAGTTTGATCTGGTTTTATCTGGTTTGATCTGGTTCGATCTAGTTTGATCTGGTTTGATCTGGTTTTGTCTGCTTTTACCTGGTGTGATCTAGTTTGATCTGGTTTTATCTGGTTTGATCTGGTTTGATCTGGTTTTATCTGGTTTTATCTGGTTCAATCTAGTTTGATCTGGTTTGATCTGGTTTTGTCTGGTTTTACCTGGTGTGATCTAGTTTGATCTGGTTTTATCTGGTTTGATCTGGTTTGATCTGGTTCGATCTAGTTTGATCTGGTTTGATCTGGTTTGATCTGGTTTAGTCTGGTTTTACCTGGTGTGATCTAGTTTGATCTGGTTTTATCTGGTTTGATCTGGTTTGATCTAGTTCAATCTAGTTTGATCTGGTTTGGTCTGGTTTGATCTGGTTTGATCTGGTTTTATCTGGTTTGATCTGGTTCAATCTAGTTTAATCTGGTTTGATCTGGTTTTATCTGGTTTGATCTGGTTCAATCTAGTTTGATCTGGTTTGATCTGGTTCAATCTAGTTTGATCTGGTTCAATCTAGTTTTATCTGGTTTGGTCTGGTTTGATCTGGTTTGATCTGGTTTTATCTGGTTTGATCTGGTTTGATCTTTGATCTGGTTTGATCTGGTTTGATCTGGTTCAATCTAGTTTGATCTGGTTTGATCTGGTTTTATCTGGTTTAATCTAGTTTGATCTGGTTTGGTCTGGTTTGATCTGGTTTGATCTGGTTTGATCTGGTTTTATCTGGTTTGATCTGGTTTGATCTGGTTCGATCTAGTTTGATCTGGTTTGATCTGGTTTTGTCTGGTTTTACCTGGTGTGATCTAGTTTGATCTGGTTTTATCTGGTTTGATCTGGTTCGATCTAGTTTGATCTGGTTTGATCTGGTTTGATCTGGTTTTGTCTGGTTTTACCTGGTGTGATCTAGTTTGATCTGGTTTTATCTGGTTTGATCTGGTTTGATCTGGTTCAATCTAGTTTGATCTGGTTTGGTCTGGTTTGATCTGGTTTGATCTGGTTTTATCTGGTTTGATCTGGTTCAATCTAGTTTGATCTGGTTTGATCTGGTTTTATCTGGTTTGATCTGGTTCAATCTAGTTTGATCTGGTTTGATCTGGTTCAATCTAGTTTGATCTGGTTCAATCTAGTTTTATCTGGTTTGGTCTGGTTTGATCTGGTTTGATCTGGTTTTATCTGGTTTGATCTGGTTCAATCTAGTTTGATCTGGTTTTATTTGGTTTAATCTGGTTTGATCTGGTTCGATCTAGTTTGATCTGGTTTGATCTGGTTTTGTCTGGTTTTACCTGGTGTGATCTAGTTTGATCTGGTTTTATCTGGTTTGATCTGGTTTGATCTGGTTTTATCTGGTTTGATCTGGTTCAATCTAGTTTGATCTGGTTGGATCTGGTTTTGTCTGGTTTTACCTGGTGTGATCTAGTTTGATCTGGTTTTATCTGGTTTGATCTGGTTTGATCTGTTTCGATCTAGTTTGATCTGGTTTGATCTGGTTTGATCTGGTTTTGTCTGGTTTTACCTGGTGTGATCTAGTTTGATCTGGTTTTATCTGGTTTGATCTGGTTTGATCTGGTTCAATCTAGTTTGATCTGGTTTGGTCTGGTTTGATCTGGTTTGATCTGGTTTTATCTGGTTTGATCTGGTTCAATCTAGTTTGATCTGGTTTGATCTGGTTTTATCTGGTTTGATCTGGTTCAATCTAGTTTGATCTGATTTGATCTGGTTCAATTTAGTTTGATCTGGTTCAATCTAGTTTTATCTGGTTTGGTCTGGTTTGATCTGGTTTGATCTGGTTTGATCTGGTTTTATCTGGTTTGATCTGGTTTGATCTGGTTTGATCTGGTTCAATCTAGTTTGATCTGGTTTTATCTGGTTTAATCTGGTTTGATCTGGTTCGATCTAGTTTTATCTGATTTGGTCCGGTTTGATCTGGTTTGATCTGGTTTGATCTGGTATGATCTGGTTTGATCCTGTTTGATCTGGTTTTGTCTTGTTTTATCTGGTTGATCTGGTTCAATCTAGTATGATCTGGTTTATTCTAGTTTGATCTGGTTTAATCTGGTTTGATCTGGTTCAATCTGGTTTGATCTGTTTCAATCTAGTTTGATCTGGTTTGGTCTGGTTTGATCTGGTTTTATTTGGTTTGATCTGGTTCAATCTAGTTTGATCTGGTTTTATCTGGTTTTATCTGGTTCAATCTAGTTTGATCTGGTTTGATCTGGTTTTGTCTGGTTTTACCTGGTGTGATCTAGTTTGATCTGGTTTTATCTGGTTTGATCTGGTTTGATCTGGTTCGATCTAGTTTGATCTGGTTTGATCTGGTTTGATCTGGTTTAGTCTGGTTTTACCTGGTGTGATCTAGTTTGATCTGGTTTTATCTGGTTTGATCTGGTTTGATCTGGTTCAATCTAGTTTGATCTAGTTTGATCTGGTTTGATCTGGTTTTATCTGGATTAATCTAGTTTGATCTGGTTTGGTCTGGTTTGATCTGGTTTGATCTGGTTTGATCGGGTTTTATCTGGTTTGATCTGGTTTGATCTGGTTCGATCTAGTTTGATCTGGTTTTGTCTGGTTTTACCTGGTGTGATCTAGTTTGATCTGGTTTTATCTGGTTTGATCTGGTTTGATCTGGTTCGATCTAGTTTGATCTGGTTTGATCTGGTTTGATCTGGTTTTGTCTGGTTTTACCTGGTGTGATCTAGTTTGAACTGGTTTTATCTGGTTTGATCTGGTTCAATCTAGTTTCATCTGGTTTTGTCTGGTTTGATCTGGTTTGATCTGGTTCAATCTTGTTGATCTGGTTTGATCTAGTTTTATCTGGTTTAATCTAGTTTGATCTGGTTTGGTCTGGTTTGATCTGGTTTGATCTGGTTTTATCTGGTTTGATCTGGTTTGATCTGGTTTTGTCTGGTTTTATCTGGTGTGATCTGGTTTGATCTAGTTTTATCTGGTTTGGTCTGGTTTGATCTGGTTTGATCTGGTTTTGTCTAGTTTGATCTGGTTTGGTCTGGTTTGATCTGGTTTGGTCTGGTTTTATCTGGTTTATGCTGGTTCAATCTAGTATGATCTGGTTTGATCTGGTTTGATCTGGTTCAATCTAGTTTGATCTGGTTCAATCTAGTTTGATCTGGTTTGGTCTGGTTTGATCTGGTTTGATCTGGTTTTGTCTGGTTTGATCTGGTTTGGTCTAGTTTGGTTTGTATTGATTTGGTTTGGTCTGGTTTGGTCTGGTTCGATCTGGTTTGATCTGGTTCAATCTAGTTTGATCTGGTATGATCTGGTTTTATCTGGTTTAATCTGGTTTGATCTGGTTCAATCTTGTTTGATCTGGTTTAGTCTGGTTTTATCTGGTTTGATCTGGTTTGATCTGGTTCAATCTAGTTTGATCTGGTTTGGTCTGGTATGATCTGGTTTGATCTGATGGCTGATGTTGTTCTTCCGTCTTCTTCCATCTCCTTCAAAGCCACTCTATCTTGTGCTCTAAGCATCCAATTAACACCAGCATGACGGCTGATGTTATTCCTTCATCTCCTTCCAAGCCACTCTATATTGTGCTCTAAGCATCCAATTATCACCAGCATGACGGCTGATTTTATTCATCCATCTCCTTCCAAGCCACTCTATCTTGTGCTATGAGCATCCAATTGACTCCAGCATAACGGCTGATGTTATTCCTTCATCTTCTTCCAAGCCACACTTTCTTGTGCTCTGAAGCATCCAATTGACACAAGCATGACGGCTGATGTTGTTCCTCCGTCTTCTTTCAACCCACTCTATCTTGTGTTCCAAGCGCATCCAATCGACACCAGCATGAAGGCTGATGTTATTCCTCCATCTCCTTCCTAGCCACTCTATCTTGGACTCTAAACATCCAATCGACACCAGCATGACGGCTGATGTTATTCCTCCATCTCCTTCCAAGCCACTATATCTTGTGCTAGGAGCATCGATTTGACACCAGCATGACTGCTGATGTTATTCCTCCATCTCCTTTCAAGCCACTCTATCTTGTGCTATGAGCATCCAATTGACACCAGCATAACGGCTGATGTTATTCTTCCATCTCCTTCCAAGCCAATCTATCTTGTGCTCTTTAGCATCCAATTGACACAAGCATGACGGCTGATGTTGTTCCTCCGTCTTCTTTCAACCCACTCTATCTTGTGTTCCAAGCACATCCAATCGACACCAGCATGACGGCTGATGTTGTTCTTCCATCTACTTCCAAGCCACTCTATCTATTACTCTTAAGCATCCAATCGACACCAGCATGACGGCTGATGTTATTCCTTCATCTCCTTCCAAGCCACTCTGTCTTGTGCTCTAAGCATCCAATCAACACCAGCATGACGGTTGATGTTATTCCTTCATCTCCTTCCAAGCCACACTTTCTTGTGCTCTAAGCATCCAATCAACAACAGCATGACGCCTGATGTTATTCCTCCATCTCCTTCCAAGCCACTCTATCTTGTGCTATAAACATCCAATTGACACCTGCATGACGGCTGATGTTATTCTTCCATATCCTTCCAAGCCACTCTATCTTGTACTTTGAGCATCCAATTGACACAAGCATGACGGCTGATGTTGTTACTCCATCTCCTTCAAAGCCACTGTATCTTGTGCTCTAAGCATCCAATTAACACCAACATGACGGCTGATGTTATTCCTTCATCTCCTTCCAAGCCACTCTTTCTTGTGCTCTAAGCATCCAATTAACACCAGCATGACGACTGATGTTATTCCGCTATCTCCTTCCTAGCCACTCTATCTTGTGCTATGAGCATCCAATTGACACCAGCATAACGGCTGATGTTATTCCTCCATCTCCTTCCTAGCCACTCTATCTTGTACTCTAAACATCCAAATGACACCAAATTGACGGCTGATGTTATTCCTCCATCACCTTCCAAGCCACTCTATCTTGTGCTATAAACATCCAATTGACACCAGCATGACGGCTGATGTTGTTCTTCCGTCTTCCTCCATCTCCTTCAAAGCCACTCTATCTTGTGCTCTAAGCATCCAATCGACAGCAGCATGACGGCTGATGTTATTCTTTCATCTCCTTCCAAGCCACTCTCTCTTGTGCTCAAAGCATCCAATCAATACCAGCATGACGGCTGATGTCATTCCTCCATTTTTTTACAAGCCACTCAATCTTGTGCTATGAGCATCCAATTGACACCAGCATAACGGCTGATGTTATTCCTCCATCTCCTTCCAAGCCACTCTATCTTGTGCTCTTAAACATCCAATTGACACCAGCATGACGGCTGATGTTGTTCCTCCGTCTCATTTCAACCCAGTCTATCTTGTGCTCCAAACGCATCCAATCGACACCAGCATGAAGGCTGATGTTTTTCCTCCATCTTTTTCCAAACCACTCTATCTTGTGCTATGAGCATCCATTTGACACCAGCATGACGGCTTATGTTGTTCTTCCTTCTTCCTCCATCTTCTTCCAAGCCACTCTATCTTGTGCTATGACACCAACATCTGGTTTGGTCTGGTTTAGTCTGGTTTGGTCTGGTTTGATCTTGTTTGATCTGGTTTTATCTGGTTTTGTCTGGTTTGATCTGGTTTTGTCTGTTTTGATCTGGTTTGGTCTGGTTTGATCTGGTTTGATCTGGTTTGATCTGGTATGATCTGGTTTGATCCTGTTTGATCTGGTTTTGTCTGGTTTTTTTCTGGTTTGGTCCGGTTTGTTCTGGTTTGGTCTGGTATGAATTGGTTTGATCTGGTTTGATCTGACTTGTTCTGGCTTGATCTGGTTTAATCTGGTTTGGTATGGTTTGGTTTGGTCTGGTTTTGTCTGGTTCAATCTGGTTTTGTCTGGTTTGATCTGGTTTGATCTGGTTTGATCTGGTTTGATCTGGTTTGATCTGGTTTGGTCTGGTTTGGTCTGTTTTGATCTGGTTTGATCTGGTTTGGTCTGTTTGGTTAGTTATGTTTTGGTTTGGTCTGATTTGGTCTGATTTGATCTGGTTTGATCTGGTATGATCTGGTTTGATCTGGTTTTGTCTGGTTTGATCTGTTTTGGTCTGGTTTGGTCTGGTTTGTTCTGGTTTTATCTGGTCTGGTCTGGTTTGATCTGGTTTGGTCTGGTTTGATCTGGTTTGATCTGGTTTTATCTGGTTTTGTCTGGTTTGTTCCGGTTTGGTCGTCTCTTACACCCATATATTTTTTGGCTAACCGTTCATCGTTTATTCTTTCAATGAACGATTTCTTGGAAATTGATTTTGTTAAATACTAAAATTAATTAAAAATTATAAATTAATTGTTGGACTTCTTTCGTTGGGATTATGTGAAATAAAAGATATACCTACGTTCGTTGGACTTCTTTCTTTGGGATTATTTGAATTAAAAGGTGTACCTACGTCGATAAGCCGGCAACAACTCAACATGAGCTAAAGGATGAGATAATTCGGCACATTAACGACATAGAACCTCAATTATGACTCAGCGTCATCGAAAATTTGGACCATCGGATGGAGGTGTGCCGCCGCGGCCGCGGCGTCCATTTGGCCGATATTTTGTTCCATACATAATTGAGCCATATCAATATTATCATTATAAAAAGAAATGTCAATAATTTCTTAAATAATTTGTGTTTAATTCAAAATCAACATCGGCCCTTGAAATTTAACCACCTTTTATATTTGTTGTATATTGTGCACTGCACGAAGAGAGTATTGTGACTGAAGGTGGCCTACTTACGCGCGGACAATGGCGAAATTAATGTTGCCTTGTTTATGGTTTGGATATAGGTATGAAAGGGATTTTGGTATGTCAGGAAATTTCTTCCTTAAAACAATTGCTTCATTCACGTCATTCATACAGAAGCAAAACTTGAGAATCCGAATCACTTATTTTTAAGTTATTACTGATAAAATATTTTTACATAGTTATTAACTGTTTTGCAGTTTTTAATTATGTATATGTAACACTATTGCCTTGGGTGACAATATTATTTTTGCTGAATAGGTGTGAGGTACCCGACTGTGTTTATTTGCAACTTGCTATATGTATATTTGTGAATAATGTCGCAATAATTGTGTGAAATCGCCAACCTCAAAACAGGCATAGTCCTAGTGAGGATGGGGATTCTGTGATTACAGGAAATATTAAATGTCAAGATTTTAAAATTCAATTAAAATCTGCGCCAACACATTGTAAATATCGAAAAAAACTACAATCCCTGTGAAGTAGATTTTTACCTCAATCGAAAGATAATACGAAAATATACCAACCGAGTTTGTTTCCTTTATTATTTTTTACTTACTATTCTTGCTAATAAAAAACTATTTTTTTTTAGTTTCATACGTTAGAAGGTGCATATTAATGTATATCATGTATGCCTAAGGTCATAGGCGTTAACAGGGGCCAATGTTTTTGATATGAACATACAGTGGCGGCTCTTCCTATAGGGCTCTCGGGCTCATCCCTCCCAAACACTTTGTTCAAAATATTCCAAAAACTGTATGTAATTAAATCTTGAGAATACATTATTTTTCTAATTAATATTTACCATCTTATGCCTGTAGTACATTTAGCGAAAGTATTTAAACCTACCTGCTTTATAAAACAAGCAATATTCTATGAAATATTTCGTTCCTCGGGCACAGTCAACTTGTGCCTGGGGAACCCATACAATTCACGCCACCGCTGCACCGCCCGCTGCCGCCGCAGCTCGCCGTACACGCTGAATGTATGCCGAATTCTAGCAAAATGGGGCAGTGCCCGCGAAGGATTGTATCATATTTTCATTCATTCATATTTTGTTGTACATTGCGATGATCGAACGTTAGGTAAGCAGTTGCAATTCCTTGAGGCTAACATTGATTGATATTACATAGTTTAAACTATATGTAAATCATCAGAAATATATTATCATTAAATTAATTGACCATTATATTAAAAAAAAATATATTAGATATAAAATGTGTAAAATCAGGAAGCAGTCTTGCGGCTGTTTCCAAAGGTTTTTTTTTTAATTTTGTATGATTAAAATTCATTAGGTGTCACAAATTATTTTATAATTTATCGATGCATTTTATTACAAACGTTATTTAAAACCCAACTAAATACAGCGTAAATGATTCACGTTTTAATTTCCAAAAAAAAAACAAAATTACTACAGAAAACATTGATAATTTTAATATACGAAAATAATATTGTGTAACATATCTGCTTTCTGATTCCTGTAGTAAGTTAATTTCTCTTCTAGGTAAAATTATAATTTTGAGCCCTTCTAAAATTTAAGGTCACCAGCCGCCACTGTGAACATACCACCGAATATTTTGGAGCGAACCAAACAGAGCAATAAGCCAACCCTTGTGTTTACATATTTAAGGTAAATGTTACTCTGGAGATATATTAAGTATACATTTATATATGCAGTTTCTTGCCTTTCTCTGTGTTTGCCACAGAAACATCGATAAACCCATTTTTAGCCTTAACATAAACTAATGGAAAGCCACAAAAGCCTGTTTGTATAAATCTTACCGCATCTCTTGATGCTGTCCATCTTTTAGGAGGTCTTCCTGGCATACTTTTACCTCTGGTTTTCCATGTAAGGCAAGGAGTGATTGTCACTGGGAGTCCATTCATTACACAATACATGAACTCTGCAATAAATTCTTATTAGTCTACCATATCATACCAAATCATTTCTCTGATCGTAGCGTTTCTTGGGGTAGTATTACAAGAGTTATATGAGAAAAATATATAAAAAAGGTAAGGTCCCATACTGTGAGAATTCTGCTTACTGGACCCCAATTTTTTCTTACATTATTCTTAAATAACTCTCGTAATAGGACTCTTATTCTGTCGTGTCTTTATATTTTATTTTAAATTATTGTGTAAACAGACATTTGAAAACTAATCTTACTTATATGTATGTTGATCCATTTCTCTTTTAAGCACAACTGCCTCACCACATTTTAAATATAACAATATAAGATAGATATTCCACGAGATTGCATCTCAATTTAAAAGGGTAATTATGAAATGTACATATATTATGGAAATTATACCCCTGGAAATAAAAAAAATATGACATGTGAACCAATTAAGTTCACAAATCGAGATCGAGTTCTCATCATGATGGCATGTAGTAATATTGTGACATTGTTAATCTTCCCTTTTAATCCTCTCCTAGATCCTTTTGATTCAGATACACCATTATTCACATATTTTTATAACTTTGTATTATTAGTTTTACATATTCTGGTCCTTATGTGGGTAATTGTCTTATTTAATGTATTTTTGTAATTGTGACTGTTTTTAACCATAAATAAATAAATAAATAAATAAAAGCGTAACAATATTAACAAAAGGATGTGGTTTTGAGAAAGAGAGCAGGATAGAAAAATAAGGAAAAGGGGGCTACGCGTACACCACTAAACCACTGAGCAACGACCTCAAAGCTATGCTATGTTATGCTATGCTATGCTGTGCTGTGCTTTGCTATACTATGTTGTGCTGTGCTGTGCTGTGCTATGCAATACTATACTTAACTACACTACACTACACTACACTACACTACACTACACTACACTACACTACACTACACTACACTACACTACACTACACTACTCTACACTACACTACACTACATTACACAACACTACACTACACTACACTACACTACACTACACTACACTACACTACACTACACTACACTACACTACACTACACTACACTACACTACACTACACTACACTACACTACACTACACTACACTACACTACACTACACTACACTACACAACACTACACTACACTACACTACACAACACTACACTACACTACACTACACTACACTACACTACACTACACTACACTACACTACACTACACTACACTACACTGCACTGCACTGCACTGCACTACACTACACCATACTATACTATACGACTGAGACGAGAATGTATTAAGATCGTGTCATGAGCAGCACATCTTACCAAATTACATATATACGCATCTGTAAAGAAAATGAAAAAATGTTTAAATTTATGTAAAATAAACTTGACGAATTAAAAGTATGGCGATGTAGGTAAATATTAGACAGGATTTCATTAAAGGAATCACAGCAGCGTATGACACAGTTAACCACCAGAGGCTCCTTATGAAATTATACAACCTTACCAGGGATTTTAAGCTGACGTCCTTTGTCGGTACACTCCTACAAAATAGACGATTCTATGTTTCCCTGCAAGGAAAAAATAGCCGCTGGAGAAATCAAAAGAATGGCCTTCCACAGGGTAGTGTTGTGGCCCCAGTTATGTATAACATTTACACAAATGATCAACCAATACTCTATGACGTAAAGCAATTTATCTACGCTGATGACACGGCAATCGTGGCACAAGATGATAACTTTATAAACGTAGAGATCAAATTGTCAAGAGCCTTGAATGAATTGTCCAAATACTACAAAAACAATAATCTCAAACCCAATCCAGCAAAGACACAACTATGTACCTTTCACCTGAGAAATCGGGATGCAAAGAGGAAACTTAACATCACATGGGAGGGAAAGAATCTAGAAAATTGCGAAAACCCAAAGTACCTCGGCGTAGTGCTAGACAGGACACTCTCTTTTAAGCAACACTGTCTAAACACCAGGGGAAAAATTGGTACTCGGAACAATATCATCCGAAAGCTCGTCGGAACAAAATGGGGGGCACAACCATCCATTCTTAGAACTTCGGGACTTGCTCTCTGCTACTCGGCAGGGGAATATGCGGCTCCAGTCTGGTTCCAATCTCCCCATGCCAGAATCGTAGATGTTGCTTTGAATGAAACCAACAGACTAATTACGGGGTGTCTTAAACCTACTAATGTGGAAAAAATCCAATTACTAACTGGAATAGCACCACCACATATAAGAAGAGTTGTAGCCTCTGAAGAGGAAAAGATGAAACAGCAGAATGACTCTCGACATCCGCTATATGGTCACATCCTCCCGCCCTCAAGACTCAAATCTAGAAACAGCTTCCTCAGGAATACAATATCTTTAAACTCAACCAGCGAAAAGAGAAGAGTTGAGCTGTGGAAGGAACGGATCGTGAACCAGCAGAGGTACTCCCGGCGGGTCACCTACTGCCTTATACAGCCTGGAAATCCCTAAACAGGCTGAGGACGGGTGTCGGAAGGTGTAAGGTGAACCTGGATAGATGGGGAATGCTGGAGGCGGACCAGGACACGGCATGTGAGTGTGGAGAGACGCAGAGTATGTCGCACCTGCTGAGCTGCCCGCTTATGGAGGGAGGGTGCTCTGAAGAGGATTTGTGGCAGGCCAATGAAAATGGAATTATGGCTGCAAATTACTGGAGGGACACAGTGTAGGCGGATGACCTTGGACACGGAAATGAATGAATTAAAGGAATGTGAGAGTAGATCTCAGCTTCAATATCCGGAAGAAGTATTAATGTAACAAGGCCTTAAATTAAGAATAATGTAATAAGTAGCTACTTACTTACAATTATTAAATTAATATACCATCAAAAATATTGTACCGAGCGAATATCTTCAATATCCGTTGATATCTAGTATTAAAAGCATCGGAATTATAATTTTCGTTGAAATTTTCATTGCTTCCTATTTAGTCTGAAAGGTATCGTTGGAAATTAAAAAAGCTTATGTATATATTTATTAAACTTATTATGTAACATTCATAACATAAAATTACTTAAAATATATAAATAATTATAAAGCTTTAAATATGTAAGCACAGCAATGTAAATTTACCGGAATTAAAATAAAATAAAATAAAAATTAAATATTACGCTTTCGCCCATTCAATAATGCAATATGGCAATGTTTGAAGAGGAGGGGCGTACAAAAAATCAATTTTGCTTCAAGAAATTGCACAAAGATTCATAAGAAAAATTATAATGAAATAACCACAGGGTAATAGAAATAACTATCTGATTACCCAACTTCTTCATAATTTTAAAGTGCCGTATATCAATAATATAATTTATTCAAAAATATGCTATTTCTAATACATAAAGACATGGGAAAGTCATGCGTCTGTACGTGTAGAGAGTAATATACAAAATATAGTGGATTAATTGTGTACAAGTTTTGTACAACACTACTACACATACAATGGGGTGATGTGGTTTAACCAACTAGAAACAAATTTGAGACTGGTCATTGAATTTAATTATTTCAAAAATAAAATTGACATATTACATTGACTGATTTGTAAATTGTATTAATTTTATTTTGCATTGTGGTGTTCCATGGAATTTCCGGCGCGTTCCATGGAATTTACAAGAAACATGAATTCGAACATTCCAGAACAACCAATAAGTACCTATATAAGCTTGTTTTTTCATCCGTCCGCCATTGTTCCCTCAACTGTCAGAACGTACACGTCAGTCATTATCATAGAACACACTAACTGGTCATTATTAATCAGCCGATAAATTCAAAATAATTTCATTGTATTTGGGTTGTATTATATTGTTATAAAGTTGATTTTGTGAATAAAATTGTGATGTTAAGTAAGTAATCTTTTTCATTCAGTTGACCTAAAACGTTTATTTGCATTTGAGATGAATTAATATTTGAAGGAAGTTGTTTGCTAAGATTAATAAACCAATTATTGAACACGCCTAAGTAAAACCTTCCGATAATCAAGTATTATTTAAAACCTAGTAATAAACTACCTCTAAAGTATAGTAAATAATTATAAAATTATCAATTTACGACTCATAAATGCTAGAATTCATCCAGCGACAAACCACGATTAATTTTCGACGAAAAAATACCTGATATCAAAGTGGCATTAAAATGATGAACCGTTATTTTTAAACCGTCGGAGATTAGTATGGAGTGGATATCTTGGGGGGAAAAGAATTCATAAGGGGCGGGGGAGTCGAAAATAAATGTACCAAGGAGGAGGGGGGGAGTTCTGGTCGAGTTTTCACCAGGATCAGCGAATTCATTAAGGCGAGATTGTTCAAATACACTTGGACGGATCTTGTTAAAAACCCACTCCTATCATAACACCGAATCCTCACGCGGACGGTCAATATTCAATATTGCGCAATACGAATGACAGCTTTTATTTTTTAGCTTTTATTTATTTATTCACGCAATTTATTTAATTCATACGTAAAAAAGGAAGTTTTTTTGTTATTAAAAATAGTTTCCGCACAGTAAATTGTCCATTCCGTCAATTGTCCTCACGGTCAACTGTTCATATGGTAAAAAGGGCGTACGGTCAATTGTCCACGGTCAATCGGCTACGGTCAATTGTCCGGACACGTCATTGATGTACATATTTTTACTCTTTTTCCTTTTTTATTCATAAATGTTATGTGTTTATAGTTTAATGTAGGTTTTCTTTTTTTGTACATGTAGGTACCCATAATTGTAACAGATGGTTGTCTTGAAGAAATTGGCACTAGGCATTAAGTCCGCCATTTGTACTGGCAAATAAGTTAGGTATGTACAATGAAGTGTTAAATAAATAAATAAAAATTCAATATACCTAAATACTAATTTACCAATTGATACTAGACCTGGAGGGAGCAAGTCCCGTCAAGCAGTGGAATCAAAACCCTCGTGATTATCCATATCATGGATATAATTATCTTATGAAGTTCTATAATATTTTAAGATTGAAATACTCTGTAATGTCTTTTATGTCAGATCTTCATTTTTATAACGCCATTCACTCGCTTCATTCCGCATATAACGCCATAATTGATCGACAATATAATTGATCAAACTTATTGAGCGTCGCTGGGTGGCTTTATATACACAACGCAATAAAATCGGCTTTAAAAACATTTTTTATATTCTAACATGATTTCTGTTAAGAGCTTTAATATTATAAAGCGGCAAAAGATCATTTTTAATTCATAATGATTTTAAAAGAAGAAGAAATATTTAAAATTCATGTTTATTAACTAAGTACTTGCTCGCTTATTTCGACAGGGAAACCTTAAATTGTAAGTTATTTTCGACGGATATTTTAATCAGATTTTGCGTTTCTCGTGATAAATTTGAAATTGAACTCTTATTTTTTTAATCTCTAAGGGCCGATATTACAGTCGGCCCTCAACTCATTGAGTTTGTTAAACTCAAGATTAATGTTAAGGGGAGATCGAATCCATTTCCGTATTACAGTGCAATATGACATGTTAGTTACTAAATCTTCAATTATAGATATATCTGTCAAATTTTAAATAACCTCAAATAATACGAACTACAAAACGGGACGCTACGACTTGAAATACTATTGTTTTATTATCCAACATGGTAAATTTAATTTTTTTCACCAAAATAATGCTTTTAAATGCCCATGTTCGTTTCAATATGGCTGCCAGTTTGAGTTTGTTTTGTTGTGTGGCGCCACCGTCGATACAACTAACGCCTCTAGTGATAGAACACTGAAACTACTCGCGTTGCCTAGCAACGAGTCGAGAAATGACAGTCGACTCACCGTTAAGTACTTAATCCGCCAGAAACGTTGAGTTAAATATATATTTGTCGTTTTAGTGACGTATTTGAGGGAAGATTAGGCCTAAATGGACACTGTTATACGCTATATTTTTGTAAAATTTGAGTTCAGCTCTTAATCTTACTGGATCCACTTATTAAATCACAAAAATTTGTGGTAAGAGTTATCAACAAAAAGCCTTTTAGGTATTGTTCTGAAGAACTTTTTAAGCAATTCAAAGTATTGGATGTGAGGCAGCTTTATACCAGATCAATATTAATTCTATTTCTAAAAAACAAACCTCCTCAAAAATACTCCATCTTGAATAACACAAGAGGTAAAATATCGGGTAACTACTTGGTGCCAAAAATGAATACTAAATTTGGGCAAAGATTTTTTGTATTTACTGCACCTCGAATTTATAATAAACTGCCATCGGACCTTAAAGGGTTAACTCAATTCAAAGCCCGTGGTACCAAGTGGCTACTCGATGTGGGTAGAACGAAAAATGAAAGTAACGTTGCAACAATAATTTCTTAACTTATTATTTTTTGTTGTCTGTTTAGATTGTGTGTACCTATTTCACTTTTAAATCTGTATTTTTTAATTTAAAATATGTAATTATTCCTAATGTTAATTTTTATAGATTTCTTATTCTTTTGTTTTTTACTGTAATGTAATAATTTCAAAAATGTACAGGTGGCTGCTTCAGAACAGATTTATTCTAGTGAGGCGGCTATCTTATATTAAAATAATGTATATGTTTATATGATCATAAATAAAAAAAAAACTGAGACTGTAATACCAGCCCTATGACTATTTGGAATAGTTTATGTATTGAGGTATGTGTATGTGGGGTGTGTAATAAAGTGTTAGATGAATTAATTGTACAGGGGGGCTTTTCATGACATGTTCTTAATACATTACTTGCTTGCTTTAATCTTAAAAATGAATAAATAACAACATACCATCACGCCATGTCTCTTGCGAAGTAGGCAGAGAGAACCGAACGCCACATTTTTTTCTATCTTGGCACGCATCCCTCGCCTCGTCCACAGTCATGCATCGTCTCATACATGTTCGTCTATTGCTCACACTTCTAACATTTATAAGTACTATTATTGGATTATAAGTAAGTACTCGATTATAATCCAATCGTAATCTTTCTCTACATTTCATCACGGAAATTTGTCGATATCAACGTTTAGTATGAAATATTAATTAATTGTTGTATAAATTAATATTAGTATTCTATTAATTTAACTTCAAAAATTGCTTAAATCTGAAGGTGATCTTAATTATACTGTTATCATCTTCATTATTAGCCCTGCTGATTCTAAACTACATCTCTATTTTTTTTATTTTCAACATCTCAATATATGCGAAGTTGGAATATTATAGGAAACTCAGGAAATCAAGGTACCTACAGGGCTTACGACCTGTCATCGGCTGGTTTACTTGATCACTGTATGCGCTTGTGCAACGTTCACCAATTATGCCTTTTTATTGAGTTCCCTTATAATTGCAATTTTGAAAGATCTATATATTTTAATAATGAGAAGTAAGCTGTTTTTACCTTCGCCATCGTTGATTTGAGTGTTTATCTTGGGCACAATATGATACTTGGCAGAAATTGAACGAAGAAGAGGTCTAGCATAGGTCGCCTTTGGTAAACTCTCGTACTTCCTCAAGTCTCCGAAGTACGACAATTATCAATATTATAATGAAAGTCTTTGGCGCTAGCGTTCTTTCGATACTTACGTATGGCTGTGAAACTCTTGTGTTTACATACAAAATGCTACGCAATTTAGCATTAACACAAAGAGCCATGGAAAGGAAAATGCTGGGTGTTTTTTTGAGAGATAGAAAAACTAACTTGTGGATAAGAGAGAGAACCAAAGTAATCGACGCTGTCCAAAAGGTTGCCAAACAGAAGGTTGTAGCTGGGCAGGGGGCATGTCGCCCTAACCACAGACTCCAGATGGACTAAGATAGTGCTAGAATGGCGACCTAGAATGGGCAAGCAAAAGAAGAGTTCTGAAAAAAATATGATAATGTTTTGACTTGTAGAAATATACTTCGTTGGCCAAAGATACGTGATCGTCGTAACATTCACTTACTGTCATTCTGTCAATCCCTATTCACCACAATATTTCAAAAAATAACGTCGTTTTCTTGTCAAGTCACGGCCTACCCCTTCGATCTGCTGAACGTACTACACTTGCTATCTCCATTAACAATACAAAGTTTTCAGCCCTTCTTCTCAAGTACAATCAGCTAGACTATTGAATGGCCTAAGTGATGAAGTAACGTCATCTCAATCCATTCAAATACTTAAAGGTAAACTAAAAAAACTTATCTGTCAAATATTTCCTGAATTCCTTCTACAAGGTGGGCCAAAAGAAGTCATCCGATGTCACCACAGACCAATTGTTACGCAAAAAAATAGACGCGATTATTCCGCTTTCTTGAGTAGTGTACCGCTCCATGGCTTGTTCACTTATATTCTACACCTGTCTAGTCCACAAATGTCAAAACAGATTTGACATTGGCGGCCATTTGCAAAAATAAGAGCATCTTCCAATAGGATGATTGCTATGTGAGGTGCTATTTTTACAATATTTCTTTTTTACTCTCTTTCTTTTTTCTCTCTTTGTATTTTTTTTCTCTTATTTCTCCATTTTATATTTTAATCAATTTGTTTCTCCCTAATTACTATTGTACCAATTTAACTTTAGAGACTTAAGAAAATAAAGTAAGTACATAGCATGAACAAAAGAATATTACTGACTGAATAATATTGTAAGAATAAAGAATTGTTTTTATATGGGGATTATGTGACAATACGAAGAATTTGATATTGGAATAGAAAACGTTAAAAACAAACCAAAAAGAATCGGCACGCCATCTTTCCATAGACAACGGCTTCCAACATTCTCTGCCATAAATAATTAATCTTGTTAATTAGATTCCTTTAAATTTAACAAGCAACGGTGACACAGCAAGGGCCGCCATCGGGTTTATTTAAATAAATTATTATTTTTTATCAATAACACTGCACACGCTTACAAAACAAAATGACAATTAAAGTTTTTGGAAATTCATTTAAGGTCGTATTACGAGAGTTATTTGAGAATTATGTAAAAAAAAGTTTAGGTTCCTTAAGCAGTATTCTCGCAGTATGAGACCTTACCGTTTTCTTACATTTTTCTCAAATTACTCTTGTAATACGACCTTTTTTTTGTTTAAACAACAGAGGACTTTATTATATTTGTTCGAAACCAACTTTGAATTTAAGCCATGTATTTTGGCAAGGCTGTTTGTGTAAAATTTTGTTTGATTTTACACAATGTTTGGTTCCTTTTTTCTTTTCTTTTTTTTGAATCAACATTATTTTTTAATTTTAATTTTATTTCAACCGGTTTCAATTGAACCGTGATTCAACCATGATTCAATGATTTGTTTTATATTCCTCTGCAACAGTTCAGCTATATCCAATTTTTTCAGTGCACGGCGGCGGTTGTATATATTATACTTACTAGTAAAACCCGGCAGACGTTGTCCTGTCTGTATAATTATTTACCTCCAAATATGTAAAATGTTTATTTTTATCTGTATGTTTTCTTTCTTTTGATTTTTTTTACAATCTTATGCATAGTCGCTAATTATATATTTATTTAAATCCATACATTTACATACAAAATACAGAATAACAAAAATGGAATAATGTAACAATAGTAAAAATTGGACAGTTTAAAATAAGCTGGTACTAGCAAAATGCTCCAGGAGGATATCTACATAATTATTCATTCATTCATTCATACCATCACGGCATATCCCACAATGTGGGGTAACCAGCGAAAGGTGTGCGGGTGTGCATTGCCTTATAAAAGGGAGCACAACATATCTGTGTATACCCACACACCAGTCTCGTCTCATCTGAAAAGGCACTATATTCAGAATGGGTGGTGAACCTCATTGCTGAACTATGTGAGATGTTATTGTTGCCTGTTGTATTTTCGATTACCCGGCTCTTACGGGACACTCGAAAACAATAATATAAAAGAGTGGAAGCACTATTCTAAGCCGGTGCCTCACAGCTAAAACATAATTAAAATATGATAATATATTATTATTCCGTCTTTTCATTTCCTTCCGCCCCTATTCAGTCACTTTTCCGTTTTTATGATATATAGGATTATTCCTTATTATTTCATTGAAACAAAAAAAAACAACATTCATTTTTATATATGGATATATAGAATTCTAATAAAACCCGGCAGACGTTGTCCTGCCTGTTTAATAATTTACCTCCAAATATGTAAAATTGCTTGATCTAAAATTAATTGTTTTCTTTCTTTTAATTTTTTAACATTCTGTTCTAGAATCGCCAATAATTATTCCGTCTTTTCATTTCCTTCCGTCCCATCAGTCCCTTCCGTCCCTATTCAGTCACTTCTCCATTTTTATATATAGATATTATAGGATTTTTACTTATTTATTCATTCAAACAAATAAAGCAACATCCATTTTTATATATGGGTATATAGAATATTTATTTATTTAATTATTAATTTATTTACCTATTGATTTATTTATAAAAGCAAATATACCCAAATCCATTTAATATAGATTTTTTTTTAATTTATTCAATTATATTTTTAATTATTTTATTATTTGTTTATTTATTCATTCATTGATTGATTTATTTATAATATGTTAATTTTCTTTTTATTTTAAATTTTCTTGCAATGTCAAAAATATTAATTTTCAAAAAGTGAAAAGTGAAGATTGTGCGAAATGTGCAAGAAATAAATTAAACTTCAAATAATATGTTTTCTGCTATGCGCTGAACGATTCTCTAAAATTTAATTCCAATCCCAAATAGATCATTTTTCGAAAATTATTGTGTGAGATATTAAATAAATAAATAAATTTTAAACCTTCTAGTGTGCGCACTGAACAACCGCAAAAAAGTTTCATTTCAATACCAAACATATTTTATTTATAAAAAAATGTGAGTTATCGAATAAATAAATAAATTATAATACCTAAACCTTCTCTGGTATGAGCTGAACAAATTCCCAAAGTTTCATCGTAATCTAATGTTTGGTTTGGGAGTCCATAGGCCACATACAAACAAATAAACAGACAAATATACGTACATCCATTTTTATATACATAGATAGATTTATGTATTATATTAGATGGGTCGATGGCAGAGCAGTTAGCGCGCTGGGTTAGTAATGCAGTCGTCGCGAGTTGGAATCCTGCCTAGACCGATTTCGTTCACGTATAGCACAAGCATTTATGCTTTATTTAAGGATGTAGGAAGATGTATATGTTTAACAAGGACATGTTTTTTTTTAAATAATAATAATAATAAAAACTTCCTTGCATCCAGCGCAATTTCCAGCGCAATATGGCAATTTCTTCCAACTAACCAGTATTTCCAGCGCAGAGGAGCAACATTAGCTTGATAAATTAATTTAAATAAATTTCTCTTCTGCTGGGAATCGAACCCAGGATGCCCGCACAGAAACCAAACGGCTTACGAACTGTGTTATGGCGGACGGTATTATGTTTAACTCTAATGCTCCATGTGAAAAAAGTGCAACACGAATATCAAGACCTCAGTCCATCCCTGTACTTCTTCGTCTTTTTTCTTTCTTGTAATAATCCATAGCAGCGGGGTTCCACTGAATCACCACCCTAAAGCAAGCAATCAAATTAAAGTTAGACCATGGTGCCGCCAACGAGTAGTAGCTGTCTCTGTCGATAGAAAGAGACATGTTAACTATGTTGTTGTAATTAATATGAATCACATGGTTCCCAAATCAAATCAAATATTTTTATGTGTTACTTAAAGAGCATCGCATACACAATACGGCATAGTTACAAATGTTGTTAATAATTTTAATTTTGAATTATTTAAGTAGTTATTGTTGAATACTAAGGCCCGAATTATAGATTCGTTCTCCAGCTTGAGACTGGTCTTGAGAACACGTTCTCAACCAAAATGGTATAAAAGAAACAAAAGTCACTGAGCTTGATCTCAAGACCGGTCTCCAAATGTATAAAAGAGTTGAAATTGCTTCGAGACAGCTATCCCGCTGTCTTGAGAACGGTCTCAACGAGAGAAAAGGAGACAGCGCTTTACACGAAAAAGAGACGCATATAGACACGGACGAATTTCGCATTATTACTATTTTGAGGTTTACATTGTTAGCGGTACTAAAATGGATCGAGAATCTTATTTAGAACCTTCTGGGAGTAATTAACGTACAATCATTCATAAACTAATCATGTGAATTAAATTTTGTAAGATTTCATAAAATTTCCGGTACATCCAGGAAATATCATGTTGTTATTCTATGCATGTTGTATCATATTTTGAAATGGCTGCCTTTCCTGGATCTATTCACTGTAGGTACACATATTCCCATAATATGCTATATGATAGATAAACGAAGAAGTATATCATTTCCTCTTTCGAATAAAATGGTCGATATTTTCACTATTTAATCACGTATCATAATATAATGATGCATAAATTTCTCTACACTTTCGAAGATTACCAAGACAACGAATTGTCAAAATATCTATAAATAGATATTCCAACTCATTGCTACCAACATAACAAAGCTGAAATTATTGCCATTCACGAGAAAAAGTACTTATTTATAGAGCTGCATGCACATTTTTTCGAGTACGCTTTCTCAAATGAGACGGCATACGTATTTAACTTTTAATACGGATTTTCGAGCATGATATCAAGATGGTCTTGAGATGACACATTTGGAGAACGGTCTTGAGAATTATTCTATAATTTGGGCCTAAGTATTTGTGTTAAAATGTATGTGATGAAACTTTCAGAATAAAATCTCAGCATGGTACTTGTTGATAATCTGCAATAAAAAATGGTCTTAAAAATTTCAAGTTCATAACTCCCTATTATATCCCCTTCGGTTAGTGAGGAGTAAAAAAGATTTTCAAATAGGTAGTCAGAACAACTGTTGGAGTAAGATTATTATTATCTTTGTAAATGTCAGAAATTTAACTTAGACAGATCTGCCCTTTCTCAATAATATTTGCTATCTTTACGTGCCAAATTCTCTCTTCTTTTTTTTCTTTATTTCACTAATCCGATTTAAAAAATGTCTTCTGAACAAAATGCCTTCAATAAATTTTTCATAAGAATCTTGTAGATACGTTTTTTTTCAATAATATCTACCTTCAAATTTATGTAATAAAAAAAACAATAGTAAGTACAAAATACATATATTTTTTATTTTATTTACGTATACGGCTTAGTAGCCTTTCACACAAACAATAATATTTTTTTTTATTTTTATTTTATATTTATTAAAAAATCAATACAAATTTTACATATAAATCACAATTTTAAAAGGTATACAATTTCCATCATATGATTCATGATAACCCTCTTTAATTGAGATAAAATCTCGTGTTAAAAGAGGGGAGTATCTATTTTATATTGTTACATTTACCAAAACATTGTACATCTACTAAAAAATATGAAGCTACACAAAACAAAAATGAAATAACAAAAAGTAATAAAATAATTCAGTAAAAAATTTTAATTCAATTTTTAAATATATTATAATTTTTTTCGAGTCTTAGACTCAAAGGGAGTTCATTAAACCACTTAGTACCTTTATACTTATAGAAATGTTGTGAGGCAGTTGTACGTAAAAGAGGAATGGTAATACATCCTTGTGAATTTATTCTGCTGCTTAAAGAAAATGACAATTGGTTTGAATTTGTAAGAATATCTTTATGAATTTGGAACAATGAGATTTTTTTGTAGATATTTTCAACAGTTGAAACTTTAAATTCTTGAAATAAATTAATAGTTGGATAATCAAATATCTTTTTTAATATAATTTTAATAATGATTCTTTGAAAAACTTCTAAAGGCACTAAAGTGGTTTTAAAAGCTCCCCCCAACATATAATGCCATATTGTAAGATGGATTGAAATAGTGAAAAATAGATTGTTTTAAGATAGTTTGTTTGAAGTATATAAACATTATTAAAACATGATAAATACATACAATAAAACAAGAAGAAAAAAAAACAAGATACAATACATAAAAAATTAAGAAACATAAACTAAGGCACAAAGATACTATCAAACAATTCAGATTCACTTCAAAAAACTAAAAATTCTAGTAATATCATGACAAATATACTATTTATTTACCGCCGTGGCACAGTTGGTAGGCCGTTTGGTTTCTGTGCGGGCGTCCTGGGTTCGATCCCCAACAGAGGAGAAATTTATTTAAATTCATTTCTCACGCTAATGTTGCTTCTCTGGTCTGGAAACATTGAAGTACTACGTAGAGCCAACACCAACAGAGAATTATTCACCAATGTTAAGCTCCGTAAAGTGTTGTACTTCGGCAATATTCTGAGAGGTGAAAAGTATGCCATCGTTCAGCTCGTCATGAAGGGGAAGATTGAGGGTCGAAGAGGGGTATAAGAACTGTGGATGAGCTGTTTAGCAGTGAACAGGACAGGGAGGCTTTCTTTAAGGTGGTCGTCAACGTCGTGGAGACCTGAAATGACACAAGAAGAAGAAGAAGAAAATAAGAAATATGATGAGTTTCAGATACAAAAATACAAAGTTGCAGTTTCATTAATACTAAGTTGCCATTTACAACAATACTAAGTTGCAGTTACATTAATACTAAGTTGCCATTTACAAAAATACTAAGTTGCAGTTCAATTGTTTAATTAAACATATCTCAATATAGCTATAGTTGTAGCCAAACATCTTGAACTTTTAGTCGAAAAGGGGATGATTTGCATGTAAACCAACGAAGCAAAAAGACACAAATTTGCGCCCTGCGCAACCAGAGGCTCGTTCAAGTTGTTTAGCGAAAATTATACAAAGAAATATATGTATGTATGTATTTATCTATATACCAAACCTTTAAGTTAATTATGAATGAGTATATTTTCAAAAATGTCAAAACGAGACATCTGTGTTTGGCTTTGATAAACTTTTACAATTTCCGGCCCCACGTTGTCATACAGCGCCATCCTTTGAGAATAAATAGAACCTTATAGTATTTCTTTATATTGTAGACGAGGCTTTGATGGTAAAAACATGGATTAATACTTTACGCCTGGCAAAAAAATGGGGTGTTCAAGCTATATATCAGAAATTCAATCAAAATCTTTTTTTTTTGTACAAATCCAAATAAATATTGTACACTGGGTGTCTTGTGCTATTTCGTTAGGTTTATATATGTAAATCATTTTAATTAAACATATGAATAATTATTCTCAGAACTTAGAGTCACAAAAATACATATTTTACAGAAGAAATGCAATTAAGCAAATATGTAAAGAATATTTTGTCAAAAAAATTTACCCCATAGATTATATAAGTACAGGACCTTGCACAAGTGGAATGATAAAAATCCCAAAAAAAATATCTTTCGGCCAAATATGCACAAGTTTCATTACTTTTTACTGTTTTATATATGCTTCTTTATGTTTAATTTGTACTTTTTATTGTTATATATATGCATCTTTATGTTTTTATAGGTTTTTTTTATTTATAATGTTTTAATGTCTTATTTATATAATAATAATAATAGTAACTTTTATTTAGACGTAAAAAAAATAAAAAAAATTAATACATCTAGTGTAAACAAAAAGTATACAATTTTTAATACATTAATAAATTATGGTACAGGTACAGGGTATGACACTATATTATTAAAACAATGTAAAGTATGGAGAACATTAATAATTTTTAACTATGTGCTCAGCGCCTAGCCTACGAAAGGTGGCAAGACTTGTGGTTTGTTTTATGTTTGGTGGCAAACTATTATATATTTTAAGACCTTTATGGTATAAACAATTTTGTGTACTTGTTAATCTCGTTTTTGGAAGTCTAAAATCCTGACATCCTCTCGTAGTGTAAGTCTGAACTTTGGCATTGAATAATATATCCCTCTGCATATATTTTGGAAGCATATTATTTTTTAGTTTGAAAATCAAAGTTAATGTGTTATATATAATGTATTTCTTTACTGTCATTAATTTTAGTTTATTTAACATTAGGTTTATTTTTGTGTATCTGTTACATTTTAAAATTGTTCTCATTCCCATATTATGATTGATCTGTAATTTTCTATTTTGAGTTTCATTGCAGAGGAAAAGGGCACTTAAAAAAATAATTTAAATGGGGAATTACAATTGAATTAAAAATTAATCTTGATGTGTGAAAATCTAAGTTATTTCTTATTCTTTTTAAGAAACCAATTTTTTTTTTCCATTTTTTTCATAATATATTCAAGGTGTTTATCAAATTTCAATTTATCATACATTTAACTTTTTCAATGTTTTCATTATCAATATATAAATTTATAATTTTTTTTTTACTATTTTTATCTCGGATGCTTTAATATGTTTGCGTGAAATATTGATGAACTTTGCATGTTGTGTTCACTTTCAATAGGATGTTGACGTTATACAAAATTATTAAGATATACCTACTTTCTTGTGTGCGATTGTCAATGTCTGTAAGTATCCCAAATAAAATAAAATAAATGTTCCTTTATAATATGATGCCTAGGTTAAGATTTTTGTAGTTTTAGTTAGTTTGTATGTTTTTGTGAAATGTGACTCACTTCAAAACACGAGATAATTCTCTTTTTGAAGTTGAGTCATTCATAAATATGTAATCATTGTATATTATGTATTTTGTATCCGTTTTTTGTAAATAAATAAATAAAAAAATAAATATTTTTTTGTTATACAAAATTCATGTTTTTTTACAGACCGACAATTTCGCTGATGTCAAATTTATAATTAACTAGTGGACTCAGGCAAACGTTATCCTGCCACAGACCGCCTTTATATAAACCTTATTATATTATTTTGCCAATTTTTTATTACAGTTATGTAAGTGTGGTATATTATCTAGATGCGTAATACAGATTTCAATAGATTTGTTCACAACGCCATTCATAAGAACGGATAGTAAGGTCAGAATTTATAAGACATGTGTTAAACCAATTATGACATATGAGGTGGAGACAAGAGCCGACACGACCAGAGCCAAAAACCTCCTACGAACATCGGAAATGAAGGTTTTAAGGGCTCTCACAGGGAAGATGCTTAGGGACAGAATTCACGATGACGACATTAGGTGGACCTGCGAGACCGAGGACATCATACGATGGAGTAGAGCTAGGAGAAGATTTTGGAGGGAAGATACTATTGATAGTTTACACATGACAAAAATGATTTTCGACCCTTTTACTTACTTACTTCCTCAGCCTCTTGAGTTGAGTCCAGTATCGGAGAAAGGCCTCCAGCTTGGACTTCCACTGGTCTCTATCCTGTGCCATTCTGGACCTGCTACTTTTTTATGTCATCGGACCATCTGGTCTGGGGCCTTCCCACGCTTCTGCTTCCTGTTCTTGGCCTCCAGTCCATCACAACTTTTGTCCATCGGTCGTCCGACATCCGAGATATATGACCCGCCCAACTCCACTTTAACTCCGCTATTCTTTTGGCCACATCCGCTACTACTGTGTTCTTCCTAATCCATTCATTAGTTTTGTGGTCCCTTGGCGAGATATTCAACATTCTTCTTTCCATCACAAAGAGCGACCTTTTTACCATCCAAAAGTCTTATGTAGGGATATCAAAAATTGTGGTTATAATATTTTTTTTAGAAAAGAAGTATTTTCTAAGACCACCAAAATAATTATTTTCTAAGACCACCTTGTTTAAGGCCTTCTAACACTTCTTTTGCCCGATCTAGGTCGCCGTTCTAGCACTTTCTTAGTCCATCTGGTGTCTGTGATTCGGGCGACATGCCCTGCTTAGCTCCAGCCTTCTGCTTGACAACCTTTTGGACAGCATTCTCCTTTCCAGGGCTCTTTGTGTTACTGGTAAATTATGTTGCATTTTGTATGTAAACACAAGATTATGTATCGAAAGAACGTTAGTGCCAAAGACTTTCATTTTAAGATAATTGGCGTACTTCGGAGACATGAGGAAGTAAGAGAGTTTATCAAAGGCGGCCCATGCTAGACCTCTTCTTCTTTCAATCAAGCTTTACCGAGTTTAATAGTCTGTCCAAGATAAACATAACCATCAACCTTTATGATGGATGACTTTTCCATCTACCATGATGATCTTCGATGGCTTTGCATTGTTAATAATTCTCATTATCGATGTATTAATTTTGAGACCGAATTTCCAAGATGATTTGCATATGTCTTCCTTCATAAATATCTTCTGATTCTTTGTCATCATTGGCAAATAAGACTATTTCATCTGCGAACCTGAAATTACTAAGTAGTTTGCCATTGATGTTAATACCTATACATAAATTTACAGATTTTTTTTTGTTTGCTGTTAATCCTGTAAATATCCAATTACATGTGATAATTATATTACTGCATTATTCCTCAAATAAGTGCATTTGAAAATGATAGAGATGCCCCAAATGAAAGAAAAAATCGTAAAACTATCCAAAAGCCATCAGTCAATGTTTGTCAGCTTTCTGTTTTCAAATAACTCATCACTTTATGTACATAAATATCACTTTGTATACATTATATAAATTGATTGTTTGTTTGTTTGTTTCAGTATGTTGGGCGGCGTGGGCGGGCGGCACCTGTCGCGCGGCCGGCGCGGCAGCTCCCCGCCCAGCCCGCGGCCCCGCGCCCCGCCCCGCCGCCGACGTGCCGTCACCGCCTCGGACCACAAGTCATGCGCGCTCATACAGACGAGGCTCAAGCTCGGCGACATCATGTAAGCACATACATAATCATTCATTACAATAAAGAATACCTACAACCGTCTTACTTATAAACGTATACTATCTGTAGTACCTACCTGGTAATAGAGCGTATTTAACGAATAAGTTTAATTATAAACCGTGACTATCTTTATTACACCTTTATTTAGTAGACGTCAAGTTAGGACGGGTTGAGAGGTTGTTTAACGCTTGACTAACGCGTTATATTTCAAAATGACGGATCTTTTACGTATGACACGGTTTAGCAACAGTTTGCGTTGCTAAAGCGTGTGCATTTGAAGGACACGTGCCTTGAATTCAACACGAGTTTTTAAGTGCATTGGCGCAACAAACTAGTGCCTAATTCGAGGCAGTACTTGCCTCCTAATCAACACGGAAAGATAAATACGCGATCCGACGCACATTTGAGATTGGCAAAAAATATAGTGTTTTCCTTGATATTCTTCATTGCAATCCTATTTAAATTGACTCAACACGGCATAATGCGGCATTGTCTTTTCATTTTTCTACATATGTCAGTTATCCAAAAATTTATTTATTTATTTATTATATATACGCCCTTAATAGGGCATTTACAAAAAAATAGAGGATAAATAGAACAATGTAGGCACAACAAAATAACAATAAGTGTAAATACATCGATTATATAGGTACATAATAAAAAAACGTAAGTAGTTAAAGGAAGAACAATATAAAACAACATAATACAACATAATAAAAGAAAATAAAGGTAAATGATAAAAAAAAACTAGACATAAAAGAAGAAAAAAAATAAACAGTATTACATATTCAATTTAAACAACAAAAATAAACAAAGCAAAGTAAAAATCAAAAATTATAATATGCGTTAAGCATCCTTTTGAAACCATCTATAGTGTGTACATTAAATATATCAACAGCACTATATTGGTTTCCAAGGCGGTGCAATCTATGTATTGGTGAGTTAATGATAAAGTTATTTCGAAGATTCTCTATATGAAAAGGTGCATTTTGACGTGAAGCAAACCTTGTAGGTACTCTGAATTTTATCATTTCAACTAGGTCAGGGGTGTCCAATATACCGTTGATTATTTTAAATAAACAAATTAAATCAGAAATCGTTCTTCTGTTTGATAATTTCGATAAATTTAAAATACTCATTAGAAAATCATAATTTAATTTTTCTAAAGGAATGGAAAGAATTTATAATTTACAAATCTTAAAAATTTATGTTGAACCCTTTCGACCCTCAATGAGTGCACATTATAAAACGGGGACCATATAGTTGAATTATATTCAAGATTACTACGAACAAGTGATGTATATAGGGTTTTAAATGTATTAATAGATCTAAAATTTTTGACGGTTCTCAAAATATATCCAAGGCATTATCTATTACATGCATTACATGCATTTATCTATTTTTTGACATCTGTGAAGCCAATGCGGCCTAATGAAAAAAAATAAGGGTGTTCGTAAACAATTCAGTGAACTAGTTAGTCATATCTTAGTATACGTTTATAAGTAAGATTTTGTAATACCGATCATATTCTATTTTAGTCTTGATTATCTAGTTGCGCGATTAGTAAGCTATTAACGAAATCTATTAAGAAAGACCGATAAAGTTTAATAAATTGTTGGCATTTCCGTGCGCGCTATATACATTGCCTATTCACGAGCAATCGACAGGCGTAGTGAAAATTACTCAACTTTGAACGATTGAATTTAAAGGTTTCTGTTAGGTGGTTTCCACCAACCAAATTGTCTGTAAATTGACAACGGGATTAATGGTTTTAACTTTCGTAGTGAATATAAAAAATCACGCTTCATTCTGTTAAGAACATAGAACAATTAAAGTTCGTTATATGGCGTAGAACAGCATATACCATAGAAGTGATTTCAACGCACTTGATAAACAACGTATATGTTATATTCCGTAATAATGCACGCCTTCATCTATGATGAATAATTTAGCACAATCCTGTCCTGAAGAGGGAGCGGTCAGCTCCGAAAACTATTTCGACATTAAGTTATCAAGGTGGTGGAAAAAATAATAATTGTACAAAAAGTTAATTGTATTTTTTTAAATGTGCCACAAAGTCATAGTTACGTATGGAGATATAATAAAACAAATTATAGCATTTTTTAATTCATCAAATTTTTTCCGTGCATTTCTACCTTCTTCGGCAGTAAACAAGATACTAAAATTGGAACCATCCGTTCATAACCATCTAGCGGATTTTTTCGAAAACTCCGCGATGGAAAAATATTTTAGCTTCAAACCATTTTCTTGCCACTTCCAGCTTTTCTACCGCAAAGTCGAAACCCATTTTATTCCCCGACAATGTTATCATTGTTCAACGAAGATTCAAACCAATGTCGTTGGATTTTGTGAAATTCCAGGGAAACTGATCATTGTTTGAAACCATTTTCAACCTGGAATCTCAGAGGTTTTGAGGGTTTTTAAACGCAAAACTATTACTTTTTTAAACGATAGATGGCAGTACTGATAACAATTTTCCAACGAAATGCCTTATTTTTAAGTTTTTTACAAAGATTCAAATTATACAAATTTGAATTGTTGTGATGAACAATCTTATTTTTCCATAGATTTCCAATAGATTCACCTATTTTTTTCTTTTTCTAAATTTTTTTTTTCAATTAATGAATGGAAAAAAAAATCTTTTGATTGCATCATAATATTTTTTGTTTATTTTGCAAAATTATATGCGTGAAATTTTTCTCAAATCGAATTATCGTTTAAATCTATTAAAAAATAATATTTTATTTCATGTTAAATTAAAAATATATTCATTGAATTTTGGGAGCGCTACGAATAATAATATCCCAACAGCTTTCATATTGCGATAAAGACGTCCGCCCCATCTGACGTGTCCCTCCACACTGGCGCGTTTGCTAATCTCGCCGCCAGGTTCGCTCCGGTCGGCGCCCGAACACGTGCAACGCGACATTATTGATTTGCTGGCTGCCCCCCCCCCCCCCTCCCCTCCGACCCGCCATTCGCCCACCACGCTGCCGCTATCACCCCTCGCAGTCCGGACCCCGTGACCCATATACGGTGCGCCGACCCATATTATCACCGTCCGGCTCGAAGGACCAAAAAGACCAAAGACCAAACTTAGGAAAAGATACAAGACAGCAATAATGCCACGGCAGATTTGTATGTATAGCGCCATACGTACAATACTAAACTCGTTCAAGAACCGAATTTCTTTTATATGTTTTTAACTTATCATTAGGTACTGTGTTATATCAAACCTCTTTTTGTGACTTTAAATCAACGAGGTTGCTGTGAGATACTGGCTTAGAATAGTGCTTCCATTCTTTTCAATTATTAATAATTATAATAATAATAATAATCGAGTATATTTTTTAATTGGATATACGCAAACATTGGATTGGGCATATTGCCAGATGCCAGGATTCACGATGGACCAAAAAGATCGTAGAATGGTGACCGAGAACAAGCCGAAGAGGTGTCGGCAGACCCCAGGCAAGGTGGTCTGATGACATCAAGAAATGTGCCGGAGGGAGATGGATGCAGTGTGCCCAAGAGTTGTGAAGGATCAAGGGGGAGGCCAATGTCCAAGAATGGATAAAAACAGGCTGAAGAAGAAGAAGAAGAAACATTGGATTTTTTTCCCTGTCGGGAGTCAAATGATATTTTTATTGACAATAACATCTCAATAGAGACGAAGTTGGGATGTTATAGAAGAACCAGGAACTCAGGCAGCTACAGGGCATACGACCTGTCATCGGCTGGTTTACGTGATCACTTTATGCGCTTGCGCAACGTTCACCAATTATGCCTTTATTTAGTTCCCTTATCAATGTAATTTTTGAAAGGTCGTAAGCCCTGTAGGTGCCCGAGTTCCTGGTTCTTCTATAATATCCCAACATCGTCTCTATTGAGATGTTATTGTCAATTGAAATAATAATAATCATCTTTTTCGGGTGTCTTTAGTATTGCCTATTTAGGTGAGACGAGACTGTTGTGTGGAGATACACGCATGTGAAGCTGGTTACCCTACATTGTGAGATATGCGTGACGGTATGTATGAATGAATGAAAATCTGTGCAAATCTCGTATCGTTTAGATAATATTACATATAATAATATAAGCCTTGATGCTTTTGTATATAGGGCGAATCATGGCGTATCCCGAATGCAGCCTGGACAGGATAACGTGGAGTCTAATGCAGGAGACCTTCGTTCAAGAGTGGACAGAAATATCTTGAAGAAGATGTACAACTGAAAATATTTTTAATCCAATTCAGGATTTTATCAAATAATTATTTGGATTTAGGCTCCGCAAAGATTTATTTCGTACAACAGGACAATTGTTTCGGCTGAGTAATTGGAAATGATTGATTGAGAATATAATAATATTATATTCATCGAGTTCATTATTGAATTTTTATGATTTCCAACATTTTTTCATGATTAGGTACAACACGAATATATAGGTACACTGAAAAAAAAATAACAACTGAACTGGCTACCTGCGTTTTAGCCAAACCTTTGTTATCAGTAATAAAGGTTAATCTATTTATGACTGTACAGTTTGGTTGTGTGCACAAAACATTTAGTTGCTCAAAACCAAATGTTTGTTACTATTAATAAAAAAATCAATGTACAATTCTCGCTAATCAAATAAAGTAATCAGTGGGTTTCTATGGCATAATAATATAATAATCAAAACTTAACTACTGTCGAAAAATTGAAAAAATTGGCATTGATACATACATAAGAAAAAAATGGGAGTTATTTGAAAAAAATGTAGGTAAAAATTGATATCCTGTAATCAGTATTTTCGCAGCACGGGAACTTACAAAAGAAAAAAAAAATTCTCAATATCTAAAAGGTTTAATAAAAGAAATAAAATAGAAGCAGAAAGAAACAAAAACTTTATTTGCTAAAAATTAACTTTTTGCTTGTAATTTAATCTTTTTTTTTTTTTTATAAAAATGAATATGTCCTTGTTAAACAAGTACATATACATCTTCCTAAGTTCCCTAATTTTGTATGAATTTATTCATAACAATCAGTAACTGATATTTTAGTCTCTATGCATTGATTGGATCAGAAGTTATAAGGGGGAGGGGGCGGACACAGACACACACGCATAACACACTTACTCACTAAATGTTCTACTCCGAATTCTGAGTAAATCCATGTATAGAACATATATATGCATACTACGTGTAACAATAATAAAATAAATAAAATCAATAAAATAAATAAAATAAATAAAATAAATAAAATAAATAAAATAAATAAAAAAATTAAATTAATTAAATAAATAAAATAAAAAAATTAAATAAAATAAATAAAATAAATAAAAAAATTAAATTAATTAAATAAATAAAATAAAAAAATTAAATAAAATAAATAAAATAAATAAAATAAATAAAATAAATAAAATAAATATAATAAATAAAATAAATAAAATAAATCAAATAAATAAAATAAATAAAATAAATAAAATAAATAAAATAAATAAAATAAAGAAAATAAATAAATAAATATGCTGCGAAGCCTCTAAGTTGGTGTTTTTTGACTTCAATGTTGAAAAAACCGTGAAAAATATAGACCCTGCATACAAATCTCGCGTATCTTAATTATCTTGAACAAATCGACATTTGGAATATACCAAATTATTCTATAAATAAAAAAATTGGGTGATTATAAATAAATAGTTGATGATAAATGGTCCTATAATCCATATACGTCAGCAGCATATTATTATATACAATAGAATATTCTAGAATGACTTGAAAAATGATAATTAATTAAAAAAGTTTTCATAGCTTTATTTAGTTAGGGTTGTACAGTAGGTACATGTGGATCGCGTGATATCGTTGTGCATCAATTAATACGAAGGAACTTTCGTAACGCAAATCAACACCAAATTATTACACTTTGTTTTATTCGAAAATACATAGTTATGTTTGTATTTATTTGTATAAAAAAAAAGTTTATGTAAAAAATGTTTTGGAGATACCTACCTACTTCAGTGTACAAATTTATTTTGTCCGTCTTTGTACACAATTAGTTTGTCCTTTTTGTACAAAATTATTTTTTAATTTTGTACAAAATTGTTTTGTAGTATTTTGTTCATAATAAAATTATTTTGTAGATAAGAACCTACTTTTTGTAAAAATATATTTTGTCCTTTTTTACACAAAATTATTTTTTCTTTTTTGTACAAAATTATTATGTATGTAGTTTTTTTGTAAAAGATAAAGACACACTTCAACAATCATAATTAAATTCTAAAATTGTACCTACTTATTTTACTTTTATGACATGTTGTCCTTTTTTGTACAAAATTATTTTTTCTTTTATGTAGAAAATATTTTTTTTTGTACAAAAATTATTATGTACTTTATTTGTACAAAATTAATTTTTCCTTTTATGTACAAACTTATTTTGTCTATTTTATTAAAAACTATTTTGTATTTTTTCGTAAAAAGTACTTAAAAATTATTTTGTGTTTTTTATACATACATACCATCACGCCATGTCCCTTACGGGGTAGGCAGAGAGAACCGAACGCCATATCTTTCTATCCTGGCACACATTCATCGCCTCGTTAACATTCATGCATCGTCTCATACATGTTCGTCTATTGTACATGCTTCTAATTCTTCTTGTGTTTTTTAGGTGAAAAAATATAATATTTTAAGAGAACATCATTGGTCATAGCATAAATTTTAAGAGAACATCATTGGTCATAGCATAAATTCGTGTAGTTCAATATTTGGGAATTAAATTTAACATCCTGCAATTATTATCTTTAACCACTCCCCGCATTTTTTTCCAATTCACCCCTAACTAAATGTTTTGTGTGAAAAAATATAATATTTTAAGAGAACATCATTGGTCTTAGCATACATTTTAAGAGAACATCATTAGTCATAGCATAAATTTTAAGAGAACATCATTGGTCCTAGCATAAATTCCTGTAGTTCAATATTTAGGAATTAAATTTAACATCCTGCAATTATTATCTTTAACCACTCCCCGCATTTTTTTCCAATTCACCCCTAACTAAATGTTTTAATCAAGTATCAAAATAAAATCTTTACCTGACGCCATGGCGAGTCATTTGACTACCGTGACGGCGTCCAAGATTCGATTTCAACATTTCAAACTACGATGATTATTATCAAATATCATTCACAATGTTGTATAATATTTTATAGCTTCTCGGGCAGCTAACAGGAACTATGTCAAATATTAATTTAACACGCACCCAATAACAAGTTGCCATATTATGTAGAATTTAATCAAAAACTATGTATCCACCGGGAATCGAACCCAGGACCTTTGGATCAATCGTCAAATTCCTAATCAACTGATCTATGAAGTGCGAATTCAGAATAATGCAACTGCATGCATGACGCCACGTATAGTTGTGAATGAGGCAAAACATGTATTTCAAGATAGAAGAGTACGGCGTTCAGTCCTCTATGCCTGCCCCAAATAGATAAACGATGTGATGGTATGTACATATGTATTTAAAATTAATATCTTTTAAGTACATTTTTATTGTATTGATTGTAACGGCACGTCCGTGAGGTAGTGTTGTTAGTACCTATAGTCGTTGCATAAATGTCATGATATTCTCATGGGGCATGTTGTAAGTCCACACTTTCCTCTCCTCTCATACATACCCTTCCCTCACCCCGATGTGAATACAAATAATAATATTATTAACGTTTTACCCACGCACACTAAGTACATATGTACATACAAACAGTGACTTGTCATGTTATAAGACTCATCGAAAACTTGGTATGTACAGATCTAGGAGAAACATATTTATAAAAATAAAATAGGTAAATTAGCATGTACAGACCTAGGAGAAACATATTTATAAAAATAAAATAGGTAAATTAGCATGTACAGATTTAGGAGAAACATTTTTATAAAAATAAAATAGGTAAATAAGCATGTACAGATCTAGGAGAAACATATTTATAAAAATAAAATAGGTAAATAAGCATGTACAGATCTAGGAGAAACATATTTATAAAAATAAAATAGGTAAATTAGCATGTACAGATCTAGGAGAAACATATTTATAAAAATAAAATTGGTAAATTAGCATGTACAGATCTAGGATAAACATATTTATAAAAATAAAATAGGTAAATTAGCATCTACAGATCTAGGAGAAACATATTTATAAAAATAAAATAGGTAAATTAGCATGTACAGATCTAGGAGAAACATATTTATAAAAATAAAATTGGTAAATTAGCATGTACAGATCTAGGATAAACATATTTATAAAAATAAAATAGGTAAATTAGCATCTACAGATCTAGGAGAAACATATTTATAAAAATAAAATAGGTAAATTAGCATGTACAGATCTAGGAGAAACATATTTATAAAAATGAAATTGGTAAATTAGCATGTACAGATCTAGGAGAAACATATTTATAAAAATAAAATTGGTAAATTAGCATGTACAGATCTAGGAGAAACATATTTATAAAAATAAAATAGGTAAATTAGCATGTACAGATCTAGGTGAAACATATTTATAAAAATAAAATAGGTAAATTAGCATGTACAGATCTAATAGAAACATATTTATAAAAATAAAATAGGTAAATAAGCATGTACAGATCTAGGAGAAACATATTTATAAAAATAAAATTGGTAAATTAGCATGTACAGATCTAGGAGAAACATATTTATAAAAATAAAATTGGTAAATTAGCATGTACAGATCATGGAGAAACATATTTATAAAAATAAAATAGGTAAATTAGCATGTACAGATCTAATAGAAACATATTTATAAAAATAAAATAGGTAAATAAGCATGTACAGATCTAGGAGAAACATATTTATAAAAATAAAATTGGTAAATTAGCATGTACAGATCTAGGAGAAACATATTTATAAAAATAAAATTGGTAAATTAGCATGTACAGATCATGGAGAAACATATTTATAAAAATAAAATAGGTAAATTAGCATGTACAGATCTAATAGAAACATATTTATAAAAATAAAATAGGTAAATAAGCATGTACAGATCTAGGAGAAACATATTTATAAAAATAAAATAGGTAAATAAGCATGTACAGATCTAGGAGAAACATATTTATAAAAATAAAATAGGTAAATTAGCATGTACAGATCTAGGAGAAACATATTTATAAAAATAAAATTGGTAAATTAGCATGTACAGATCTAGGATAAACATATTTATAAAAATAAAATAGGTAAATTAGCATCTACAGATCTAGGAGAAACATATTTATAAAAATAAAATAGGTAAATTAGCATGTACAGATCTAGGAGAAACATATTTATAAAAATAAAATTGGTAAATTAGCATGTACAGATCTAGGATAAACATATTTATAAAAATAAAATAGGTAAATTAGCATCTACAGATCTAGGAGAAACATATTTATAAAAATAAAATAGGTAAATTAGCATGTACAGATCTAGGAGAAACATATTTATAAAAATGAAATTGGTAAATTAGCATGTACAGATCTAGGAGAAACATATTTATAAAAATAAAATTGGTAAATTAGCATGTACAGATCTAGGAGAAACATATTTATAAAAATAAAATAGGTAAATTAGCATGTACAGATCTAGGTGAAACATATTTATAAAAATAAAATAGGTAAATTAGCATGTACAGATCTAATAGAAACATATTTATAAAAATAAAATAGGTAAATAAGCATGTACAGATCTAGGAGAAACATATTTATAAAAATAAAATTGGTAAATTAGCATGTACAGATCTAGGAGAAACATATTTATAAAAATAAAATTGGTAAATTAGCATGTACAGATCATGGAGAAACATATTTATAAAAATAAAATAGGTAAATTAGCATGTACAGATCTAATAGAAACATATTTATAAAAATAAAATAGGTAAATAAGCATGTACAGATCTAGGAGAAACATATTTATAAAAATAAAATTGGTAAATTAGCATGTACAGATCTAGGAGAAACATATTTATAAAAATAAAATTGGTAAATTAGCATGTACAGATCATGGAGAAACATATTTATAAAAATAAAATAGGTAAATTAGCATGTACAGATCTAATAGAAACATATTTATAAAAATAAAATAGGTAAATAAGCATGTACAGATCTAGGAGAAACATATTTATAAAAATAAAATTGGTAAATTAGCATGTACAGATCTAGGAGAAACATATTTATAAAAATAAAATAGGTAAATTAGCATGTACAGATCATGGAGAAACATATTTATAAAAATAAAATAGGTAAATTAGCATGTACAGATCTAATAGAAACATATTTATAAAAATAAAATAGGTAAATTAGCATGTACAGATCTAGGAGAAACATATTTATAAAAATAAAATTGGTAAATTAGCATGTACAGATCTAGGAGAAACATATTTATAAAAATAAAATAGGTAAATTAGCATCTACAGATCTAGGAGAAACATATATATAAAAATAAAAAAGGTAAATTAGCATGTACAGATCTAGGAGAAACATATTTATAAAAATAAAATAGGTAAATTAGCATCTATAGATCTAGGAGAAACATATTTATAAAAATAAAATAGGTAAATTAGCATGTACAGATCTAGGAGAAACATATTTATAAAAATAAAATAGGTAAATTAGCATGTACAGATCTAGGAGAAACATATTTATAAAAATAAAATAGGTAAATTAGCATGTACAGATTTAGGAGAAACATTTTTATAAAAATAAAATAGGTAAATAAGCATGTACAGATCTAGGAGAAACATATTTATAAAAATAAAATAGGTAAATAAGCATGTACAGATCTAGGAGAAACATATTTATAAAAATAAAATAGGTAAATTAGCATGTACAGATCTAGGAGAAACATATTTATAAAAATAAAATTGGTAAATTAGCATGTACAGATCTAGGATAAACATATTTATAAAAATAAAATAGGTAAATTAGCATCTACAGATCTAGGAGAAACATATTTATAAAAATAAAATAGGTAAATTAGCATGTACAGATCTAGGAGAAACATATTTATAAAAATAAAATTGGTAAATTAGCATGTACAGATCTAGGATAAACATATTTATAAAAATAAAATAGGTAAATTAGCATCTACAGATCTAGGAGAAACATATTTATAAAAATAAAATAGGTAAATTAGCATGTACAGATCTAGGAGAAACATATTTATAAAAATGAAATTGGTAAATTAGCATGTACAGATCTAGGAGAAACATATTTATAAAAATAAAATAGGTAAATTAGCATGTACAGATCTAGGAGAAACATATTTATAAAAATAAAATTGGTAAATTAGCATGTACAGATCTAGGATAAACATATTTATAAAAATAAAATAGGTAAATTAGCATCTACAGATCTAGGAGAAACATATTTATAAAAATAAAATAGGTAAATTAGCATGTACAGATCTAGGAGAAACATATTTATAAAAATAAAATTGGTAAATTAGCATGTACAGATCTAGGATAAACATATTTATAAAAATAAAATAGGTAAATTAGCATCTACAGATCTAGGAGAAACATATTTATAAAAATAAAATAGGTAAATTAGCATGTACAGATCTAGGAGAAACATATTTATAAAAATGAAATTGGTAAATTAGCATGTACAGATCTAGGAGAAACATATTTATAAAAATAAAATTGGTAAATTAGCATGTACAGATCTAGGAGAAACATATTTATAAAAATAAAATAGGTAAATTAGCATGTACAGATCTAGGTGAAACATATTTATAAAAATAAAATAGGTAAATTAGCATGTACAGATCTAATAGAAACATATTTATAAAAATAAAATAGGTAAATAAGCATGTACAGATCTAGGAGAAACATATTTATAAAAATAAAATTGGTAAATTAGCATGTACAGATCTAGGAGAAACATATTTATAAAAATAAAATTGGTAAATTAGCATGTACAGATCATGGAGAAACATATTTATAAAAATAAAATAGGTAAATTAGCATGTACAGATCTAATAGAAACATATTTATAAAAATAAAATAGGTAAATAAGCATGTACAGATCTAGGAGAAACATATTTATAAAAATAAAATTGGTAAATTAGCATGTACAGATCTAGGAGAAACATATTTATAAAAATAAAATTGGTAAATTAGCATGTACAGATCATGGAGAAACATATTTATAAAAATAAAATAGGTAAATTAGCATGTACAGATCTAATAGAAACATATTTATAAAAATAAAATAGGTAAATAAGCATGTACAGATCTAGGAGAAACATATTTATAAAAATAAAATTGGTAAATTAGCATGTACAGATCTAGGAGAAACATATTTATAAAAATAAAATAGGTAAATTAGCATGTACAGATCATGGAGAAACATATTTATAAAAATAAAATAGGTAAATTAGCATGTACAGATCTAATAGAAACATATTTATAAAAATAAAATAGGTAAATTAGCATCTACAGATCTAGGAGAAACATATTTATAAAAATAAAAAAGGTAAATTAGCATGTACAGATCTAGGAGAAACATATTTATAAAAATAAAATAGGTAAATTAGCATCTACAGATCTAGGAGAAACATATTTATAAAAATAAAATAGGTAAATTAGCATGTACAGATCTAGGAGAAACATATTTATAAAAATAAAATAGGTAAATTAGCATGTACAGATCTAGGAGAAACATATTTATAAAAATAAAATAGGTAAATTAGCATGTACAGATCTAGGAGAAACATATTTATAAAAATAAAATAGGTAAATTAGCATCTACAGATCTAGGAGAAACATATTTATAAAAATAAAATTGGTAAATTAGCATGTACAGATCTAGGAGAAACATATTTATAAAAATAAAATAGGTAAATTAGCATCTACAGATCTAGGAGAAACATATTTATAAAAATAAAATAGATAAATAAGCATGTACAGATCTAGGTGAAACATATTTATAAAAATAAAATAGGTAAATTAGCATGTACAGATCTAGGTGAAACATATTTATAAAAATAAAATAGGTAAATTAGCATGTACAGATCTAGGAGAAACATATTTATAAAAATAAAATTGGTAAATTAGCATGTACAGATCTAGGAGAAACATATTTATAAAAATAAAATAGGTAAATTAGCATCTACAGATCTAGGAGAAACATATTTATAAAAATAAAAAAGGTAAATTAGCATGTACAGATCTAGGAGAAACATATTTATAAAAATAAAATAGGTAAATTAGCATCTACAGATCTAGGAGAAACATATTTATAAAAATAAAATAGGTAAATTAGCATGTACAGATCTAGGAGAAACATATTTATAAAAATAAAATAGGTAAATTAGCATGTACAGATCTAGGAGAAACATATTTATAAAAATAAAATAGGTAAATTAGCATGTACAGATCTAGGAGAAACATATTTATAAAAATAAAATAGGTAAATTAGCATGTACAGATCTAGGTGAAACATATTTATAAAAATAAAATTGGTAAATTAGCATGTACAGATCTAGGTGAAACATATTTATAAAAATAAAATAGGTAAATAAATTCTTCTTCTTCTTCTTGTGTCGCTCTTAACGGAGTTTGGCGACCATCACTCCGAACACATTCCGATCCTACGCCAACCTTATCAGCGACGCCGCATCCGAAATCTCGAATCACTACCTGAGATTCTTAAGCAACGTAATATTCTTTTACGCCCCATAACTCCGTCATTTCTCTATCTTTCCCTCCACTGCAAGTTGTAGAAGGGCATATCTGTCACCACGAAATATGTAGCTATGTGCCATGTGTTTATTCTACTTTATCGAGGACTAAAATACTCATTCTATTCTTTTCAAATTTTGCAATTTTGAATATGTAATGCGACATCCTACGTAGGCGATTCAAAGCGAACGCGATTGCGAAGAGATCCGAAGCGATGCGATGCGACGCGGCGGCTCTGTCCTACGTGCGCGCGAATCTCGCTTCTGACATTATACTTAACCAAAAAAAAACTATGGCACCGCTTCCGATCCGCGCGAAAATATCAAACCAACTCTGCTTCCACCCATGTCCCACCAGTTGGACAATATCGTCAGTCCATCTCCTCTGTGGTCTCCCTACACTTCTTCTATTATGAAAGGGTCTCCAATTCAGAATTCTGGGGGTCCATCTATTATCCCTCTGTCTTGTCACATGACCTGCCCATTGCCATTTTAGCCTTCCCACTCTTTCTGCAATATCTGTGACCTTTGTCTGTGTCTTATTTCATAGTTTCTTATTCGGTCTCTCAATGATACGTCCAACATTTCCCCAAATAGTTATTAAATTTACACAATTTTTCAATGTCCTCCATTTACCTACTTATTTATGTAGGTATATAAAAATCGATCGTAAATTTAAAACAACTTTATAAGGTCTCAATTTTGGTGTATCTTGATAATTTAAGTTGTATTTTTATTATTTTTTATGTGTAATTTTATATTTGTTGTATATTGAATGCCTTAAAAATGTAGTGTTTTCTAAACTATGCTTCGTATCTGCCCCCCTAGACAACATGTAATTAAAGCTAAGCGTTATATCGCTAAGCGATAGAAATGTATGAAATTGGTGGCTGTCACGTGATGTCATAGCCACCAATTCCATACATTTACTATCGCTTAGCGATATAACGCTTAGCTTAAATGGCATGTTGTCTAGGCGGGCAGACCCCCTAGACAACATGTCATTTAGCTCAAGAAAAGATAAATCAATGAACTGACAACTGTCACTTCCATACATTGAGTTATCTTTTATTGTTTCTTTTCTTGAGATACATGACCCGTTGTCTAGGGTGGCTGATGTGAATGTATACTTAATGTTTTAAATACGGTGCTTTTCTCTCGAAAACGAGTTCTTAACTCTATCGAGAGATTATCGACGTATATATTTTTTGTTGAAACGTTTTGTTTATGTGTACCTAATTGTTAGAAGTTTAAATAAAAAAAATAATAAATAACAGACAAAAATTAGCGTCGTATTTCGGGATTTATTTAATAAATGTTATAGGTAAACGGTGCTTGGAGAATACGACGCAATGATGAGATCTACAATATTTATAATGAGCCCAACATTATAAAGGTGATAAAAATAAGGAGGCTTCGATGGGCAGGACACGTGGAAAGAATGAGCGATGAAAGAGTGCCAAAAATGGTAGACGAAACGTTGGTAGACCCAAGCTCCGATGGCTGGATGGCGTGCAACAGGATGTGGACGGAGGCTGTTGGTGTAAGGAACTGGAGGGGAGCATGTCAGGATAGACGGAGATGTCGAGGAATGCTGGAGGAGGCCAAGTCCCGCAATGGGCTGTGGAAC